>VMDO01006368.1:72120-101301 GCA_007922755.1 Pedetes capensis
AGCGGGGTGAGGGGAGGGCAGGCAGGGGGTGAGGGGAGGCCGGGGAGCGGGGAGGCCGGGGCGAGGGGAGGCCGGAATGCAGGGTGAGAGGAAGCCTGGAGCGGGGCGAGTGGAGGCCGGGGCAGAGGGCGAGGGGAGGCTGGGGAGCGGGGCGAGGGGAGGCCAGGGCGAGGGGAGGCCAGGACGCAGGTTGAGGAGAGGCCAGGTGCAGGGAGGGGGGAAGCCGGGCACGGGGTGAGAGGAGGCCGGGGAGCGGGGCGAGGGGAGGCCGAGGCGCGGGGCGAGGTGAGGCCAAGCGCAGGGCGCGGGGCGGGATCCGCTTCCCTGGGGGGCGAGCGCGGGGTAAGAGGAGGCGCCGCGGCGTCCACACGGGGGACCGAACCCGCGAGCGCCTCGGGGTGGCGCAGGGCCTTACCTGGCAGGCAGGGCGCCCCGGGGCCACAGCGTCCTCAGGCCCTGGCGGCGCTGCACGAGGCGCAGCCGGCGCAGGTGTGAACAGTGAAGCCCAAAGCCCCGCCTCCCAACCGCGCCTTTCTCGCGTTGTTTCCGAGGGGACGGGAAACGGTGCAAGGGGCGGGGCCTATGGACAAGAGGCGTGGGCCTCGGCCTGGGGGCGTGGCCTCGGCCTGGGGGCGGGGCCTCGGCCTGGGGGCGGGGCCTCGGCCTGCGGGTCTAGTCTGCCCTTCGCATCCACCCCAGCTGCTCTGGGTCTCCGTCTCTCCTTCCTCCCCGGCGAAATCAGGCCTCAGGGCGGGATCCACCTGCGCAGTTTGGTATCCAGTGGGGCCGGCTGCGTCCTCCCGTTCAAGTTAAATATTCCCAGTGGCGCGAGATGGACGTGTGGCGCCGTGAGGGCCACTTGCGTTGAGACTTGAGATGCGTTCTCCTTAACGAGTTGAAAACCATAGGAGCCTTTGTGTGTGTGAGGGGCTAGAGATGAGCAGATATTCTTGACGTAACCAAATTCTGCTCGGGGTCCTCGGAGCTTTTCCGCCAGGCCTGCTGGGTTTCTGTGTCCCTCTCTGTCCTGTCCACCTTCAACAAGAATCCTGCTTGGCAGTTTCAACAGAATCTTCCACTGCTGAAATCTGACCAGGCTCCCCGTCCTCCACCATCGCCCAGGACAGTCACCCTGGCCTGCTCAAAGGAGAACTCCACCCACCCCTCGTGTGTCTCTAACTTTCCATCCACTGACCCCACCCTGTTTCTTGCTTATAAATTCTTATTTTGGCAGTACTAGGAGATTGAACTGAACCCAGGGCACCCCACCACTGAGCTGCACCCCAAACCCCTTTAAAAAATTTTTTTTGAGACACTCTTGCTAAGTTGTGCAAGCTGCGTCTGTCCTTGAATTTGTGATCCTCCTGCCTCAGCCTCCTGAGTCACTGGGATTGCATGTGTGCGCCACTGTGCTGGCTTAAATTCTTATTTTGTCTTGTATTCAGATTTGAGCCCAATCTCTCTCCCCTGCTGCAAGACCTGATTGGGGTCTCTACCTATCACAGTGGTCCCCTATTGAATAAACTCTTCCTTACCATTGTTAACAGGCATCGTGGATAATTTTCTTTAACAAGACGCACGTCTTACAAGTGCCCCAGGTGTGACTCACAAATGTGGGTGCTGTGTGGGTCTGGGAACACCGCACATTCACTGAGGGTGTGGCCAAGACCTGTAGACACGATGGGTGTCATTTTCCTAGTGAGGACACTGGTCTTGATCTTCTCTGATGACTTTGAATTTTACTTTGACCTTGACTTGATCTCAACTAACAAATGCCTGTGCCCTCGCCATGTCCACACCCGTCAGATCTCGGAAGCTAAGCAGGGTCGGGCCTGGTTAGTACCTGGATGTGAGACCGCCTGGGAACACCAGGTGCTGTAGGCTTGAGAGAAGGACCCAGCAACCCCCTCCCAAAAATCAATCTGCCATTGAAAACCCTATGAACAGCAGAGAAGCACTGACAATAGTGTTTCCCCTGTGGTACAGAGGGTGGCTATGAGTCGGATACCAACTCGACGGCATCTAACAACAACAACAACTTGGTTTTAATGTTGACCTTGGGCTTTGCTGCGATTCATTCATCTTTTCAATAAACAATGACCCGATCCTATATAGCAGCACTATGAGTTCAATCTTAAACTTGACCTTGACTTAGCTTCGGTACTGATCTCAATCTTTTTCACATTTTTTAAGAACTCCTTCCTCTTCCTTACTATCACATAGACCTGTAGCCTTATGTGAGAACTTGAAGTTGACTAGTACCTTAAATGGGCTGGGATTTAGCTCAGTTGGTAGAGCACTGTGCTGCAGTCTCTGAGGTCCCGACTTCAATTCCCAGCACTGCATAAATGGGAGAAGGACCTGGCAATCCCGAAACAGTCAGACATTGAAAACCCTATGAGGGTCGCTATGCGTCAGATACCAACTCGAGGGCCCCTAACAACAACAAGAAGTACCTTCAATTTCTCCTAAACTTTGATGTAAACCCTGAGTCAGACTACGATCATGTGTCACTGGATTATGAACTTGATTTGGACTTTGGCCTTGACCTTGACCTTAACTCCCTGTGGTCCCCAGGATGCATCGCTCCCCTGGTTTCCCTCTTACCTTCCTGTGAGCCCTTCTCGGCCTCTGCACTGCAGATTCGTCTCCTCCACCTGGTCATCCAATGTTGCAGGGCTGAAGATTCAGTCCTGGGGCATAGCCCTGCCTCCCCTTTATGCGTGATCATGCCCAGCTCCTGAGGGCTCCACTCCCACTCCTCCCTCAGCCCAGACATCTCAGGCAGCACGGGATTTCCTCATACTCCCCCCCCCCCCCCGGGCTTCAGCTTTGATGCCATTTCCTGATGAAAACTCTCCTGGAAGCCTGTCTCTGTCACAGGCCTTTACTGCATGCATACCGGGGTGCTGAGGCAGACAGCGTAGGCTCAAATCCTGGCCCCACTGCCCACTAGCCACAGGCTGTGGGAGCGGTAAGAAGCCTTGCCAAGCCTCGGTCTCCTCACCTATACATGGGGATGGTGAGACATGTGATTCTGGGCCGTGGTGAGGTCACTTGCATTGACGTGTGAAATACTTAGAATATGGCCACACACACAGCAAGTGCTGGGTGAAGTTCACTGGCATTCTCACGCACTCCTGCAGCACCATCTGCCAGTCTTTGCGGGACGCATCAGGGCTTCAAACCCGACCTTGACCTGAACCCATTCTGGTTCAAGCATTGTGTGTGTGTTGCAAAAAATATAACACTTATGCACAGGTTTAAACCCTATGTGTAGATAGCAGGGCTTCAAACCAAACCCAGACCTGACCCTGCACCCATTCTGATTCAAGTATTTATAAAACTTTTTCTGAACCTGCATCCTGTGAAAACTGGGTTCGGACTCAGCTTTTGATGCATCTTTTAAAAAACCATTAGCTATTTAAAAATTGAAAGTAAATTTTCTATTTACACAAAGGATTAACATCTTAAATCCGAACCCAAACTGAACCCCGGTCTTACAGATTGTAACGCATGGAACACTCACCGCCCCTGAGCCCAGTTCTCCCAGGTTTGAGGCCCTGGTTTTGACGCCTGTGTGGTGCTGACTACTGTCTCCTCCAGCAGGGCCCTGAGGCAGGGATGAGCACTTTGCCCGCGAGGATCCCCAAGGTCCGGCCCGGTGCTCTTGTCCGCTGCCCTCAGACCCACTCCCAGCTCCACCTGGCCCTGTGTCCCAGGAGGCCGCCACGTCCCTAGGCTCCCCAGGCACCCGACTTCTGCTTGACTTTGGCCAAAGGGAGACGTGGGCAGGAGAGGTGAGGTTGGGTGGAGAATGGAGTTGGGACATTTACTCCCTTGACCCTGCTTCTGCCATGCCACAGGCTGGTGGCAGCTGTGTCCCTCACTAGAGAACACCGGTCATCTCAGGCCACCCCAAGGCAACTGTCCTTGCATGCCGAGCCCCAGGTGGTCAGCACTCCTGTGTTCCCTCCGCTCTGTAACTTGCTGTTACTGCCAGGTCACGTTCCGTGTCCAAGCAGGACAGACACAAAGGTTCCATGTCCACATTTGTTGGCTGCATTAACAGATGCCTGTTTTACTGTTGTTGGTGGTGGGTGCCATTGAGTCTGACTCATAGCAACCCTGTGTACAACAGGCAAAACACTCTCGTCAGTGCTTTTCTGCTATTCATAGGGTTTTCAATGGCAGATTGATTTTTGGGAGTGGGTTGTCGGGTCCGTCTCCCAAGCCTACAGCACCTGGTGTTCCCAGGCGGTCTCCCATCCAAGGACTAACCAGGCCCGACCCTGCTTAGCTTCTGAGGTCTGATGGGATCGGAAGCCACAGGGCTATGGCTGCAGGCTGTGATGCACTTGTTGTTGTTGTTAGGTGCCGTCGAGTCGAGTCTGACTCATAGAGACCCTCATAGGGTGTTCCATGGCTGACTGTTTCGGGATTGCCTTGGGAGTGGATTGCTAGGCCCTTCTCCCATTTTGCGCTGCTGGGAATCGAACTCGGGACCTCAGAGAGTGCAGAGCAGCGCTCTACCAACTGAGCTAAATCGCAGCCCCTGTTTTACTATAGGAAGGTGATACTCCTTGGCCTAAACCATGGCCAAGTTGCTATGATGTGTTAACAACAAACAGGACATGAGCTTGCTTAGGAGATGACAAGAATAAAAACAGGCGTTGCGCCGGGGAAATACATACAAATATTACGCATTGACCCAAACCCACAAAGGGTGGAATATTCTAGAGCAGTGGCCCTCCAGCTGGAGTGTGCGCTGGGGCTCCAACCCAGCAGATGCTGCTTCGGCAGGCCTGGGGGCCGGGCAGGGCTACCAACGTGCATTCCTGCCAAGTTTCCTGGTGCCAGGCATGCTTTCAGGCCTGTCACCATAGGCTGCACTGAGGAGCCCTGCAGTAGAGAGATCCGGGGGGTTCTGCTTGGAGACCCAAGGCCCGTGGCTGCATCCACTGCCTCTAAGGACACAAAAGGCCGGTATCATCTAGTTTTTATTTTACGTTTCTCTGATCACTGAAATATAAACAGAGAGGGTTCTGCTAGAAAAAAAAAAAAAAGGAAATGGAAAATAAAAAGAAAGCCGCGACAAGATTCAATGCTGGGAGCAGCGGGGTGAGCTAGGGGTCCAGCCGTGGGAGGGGCCCACGTCTGTGGTGGGCATGGCCAGCATGGCCCCGCCAGGCCCTCGCAGACACAGCCCCGAGGCCCGGAGCACGAGGGGAAACCCCTGCTGCTCCCCACGCGGGCCGAGCCGTGAGACCCAGGGCACACACGGCGGCAGAGGGGCCTGGCCAGCCACGCGCGCCCCCTCACGCGCGTCCACGCACGCACGCACGCGCTCACACTCGCAAGCAAGCTTCTCGCTTCTGGGGCCTCCTCTCAGGCTCAGAGTCAAGGTGCACGCGGGTCTCCCGGGCGGAGCCGCCACCGCAGAGGCCGCTGTCACCCATCCCGAGGCCCCAGCGAGGAGAACGGGAGCCGGGACCCTGCTGCCATGAGGGAGACGTCTACCAGCCACGGGAGCGGGCGGGGCCCTCAGGGCGGTCCCGTCGCCGGCTCCGCCAGGCCGCCCTGCTCGGCCACGCGCCTCAGTGCCCAGTCGAGAAGGAAGCAGAGCGCCAGCAGGCTGGTCCCCAGCAGGTCCCCCAGCCCCGTGAGGTAAGGGATGCAGTGGTTGTCAGGATCCAGGGCCTGGTGCCAGGTCAGCCGAACCAGCACTTCCGCCAGGTACAGCAGGACTGTCACCTGTCGTGGGAGCAGACGCGGGAGACAGAGTCAGAGGACACGAAGAGCTGGGAGACACCAGCTGGGTTCCAAGGACAGACAGCAAGGTGCCACGTTGGCCCGCGCCAGTCCTCGTCCTCCGGCCCTCTGTGGGGTCTGCTGTGGTTTGGACACGTGTTGGAACCTCTAATAGGGGGGCCTAGTGGGAGGTGCCTGCAGTCGTAGCCCTGTGGAATCAGATCCTGTCAGATCTTGGAAGCTAAGCAGGGTCGGGCCTGGTTAGTACCTGGATGGGAGACCGCCTGGGAACACCAGGTGCTGTAGGCTTGGGAGAAGGACCTGGCAACCCCCTCCCAAAAACGAATCAGCCATTGAAAACACTATGGACAGCAGAGAAGCACTGACAATAGAGTTTTCCCTGTTGTACAGCGGGTCGCTATGAGTTGGATACCGACTCGACAACACCAAACAACAATAAGTGGGAGGTGACTAGGTCATGAATGGATTGCTGCTGCCTTGGGGGAGTGGGTCAGGTCTCCCCAGGGCAGGTTGTGGTAACAGACAGCTGGACCCCTCCCTGCTCTTGTGCATCCTCACTCATGTGGGCCCTGCAGCGCGCGGCTGGGTCCCTTTCCACTTCTCTACATGGCGTCACAGCCAGGGTGCCCTGGCCAGGTGCAGGCACCCCTGCTGTGTGGAGCCTCCGACCACCAGAACCGTGAGGCGGACCTCTCTCCTTTACCACCCAGCCAGCCACACGGAACGGTGAGGCCCAGCGCAGACTGCAGCTCCCAGTCCTCGCGATGCCTGGAGACCCCAATGCTCACTCCCACCTCCCGGTGGCCAGGTCCTGCTCCTGGCCTCTCCAAGTGCCATGGAGACCCAGGGCCTCTCGCCAGCCCAGACCCGCTCTGCTGTAACAGGCTCCACTCCTCGGGCCTCGCTGGGACTTTCCTGGGTTTTTTTTTTTTTTTTTGAACCCCTCTTCCTTGGACCTTTGATTAGTTATCATCCCTTCCTGAGGCTGCCAGGGAGAAGTCCCCACAGCCCCTCTGGCTTGTGTCCAGGCCGTGTCCAGTCCCCTCCGTCCCCCTAGCTGGAGGAATTGCCTGGACTGCCCAGCCTAGCCTTCGGGGTGGGGATCGTGCTGGGGCTGCAGATGCCATCAGCGTGGGGATTAGAAATGCCCGGTCCCTGGGGGTAGCAACGGCCTCACAGAGCTGCTCAGCGCTGCCCAGTGCCCGTGCCCACAGGAGCCCCAGGGCCACGGGGGACATCCGCCGACTGGAGCCTCAGCAGACTGTGGCTGGGCAGCCCCCGAAAGCAGGAGCCAGCTTCACCTCCCTCACTACTACCTGAGGCCACCCAGCCCGGGTGGAGACCACGCAAGACTTTCAGCCCCAAGGCCCCGTGAGACCACGGAGGTCTGGCCGGCCTGGGCCACACCCTTAGGCCTCTCTTCCCCCTTCTGAAGAGCGGGCACACTCGGTGTGTGGACTGGAGCAGCAGCGTGGACGATGAGTGGGGCGGGGCAGCGGGCAGCGTGTGCGTGAGATGGAGGGTGGGTGGCAGGCAGCGGGGGCGCAGCCTGCACTGTGCGGTGTGAGGTCTGCAGTGGCCTCTGTCCCTGGACCATGTCACTGGGCTGGAGCACGCTGAACAAGCTGCCCAGACTCTTAGAGGACGGGGACTGAGCCCTAGGTGTTGGGCCCCTCCCCAGGACAGGGGTGCCCAGCCTGCTGGCTCCCCTGCGGCCCTCGCGCTCACCTGGAGCAGGCCTGCCAGCACGTACAGCACCAGGAAGGTCCTGTTGTGTGTCACCGACTGGCCCTCCACCAGGTAGATGATGTAGAAGAAGACCAGGTGGCCCGGGACCACCAGGAAGAGCAGGACCCGGGCGGACATGGAGTTGATTTCTGGAAGAAACAGAACCGAGAAGGCTGTGTGGCTCGTCTGGCGGCAGGCACCGCCGTGGCCTGCGCCGTCTCCAGGGAGGCGTCCACGTTAGAAAATGACACTTTAGAGAAGATGCAGGGGCCTCCGTAGAGTGCCTGGGGATGAATCAGTGAATGGAGTTAGGAGTAGGGAGTCAGGCCTCTCGGGAGGAGCGGGGGCCTGAAGGTGATCTGCGCTGAGGCCAGCGCTGGCCCTGGGCATCCACTGCCACACATGCCAGGCCCCGCGACTTCAGTTTCCACTTCAGTCCACTTCCCCGGACTGCCTCCAGGGGACCCCAGACCCACCTGAGGTGCAAAAGGTGGAACACGGGTTGGGCCAGAACCTCTTCATCTGGAGGGGCAGGGCCCCGGGCGTGCTCCAGAGGTGCAGGAAGGTGGATATCCGGCTGGTCTGAATGGCCACCAGGTTGCCACCAACACCTTCGAGGAGAAGAAGAATCCGGTTTCCCCTCCTTTCCTCCTGCCTCTGGGTTCTCCCTTTTAGTGTAAGCTCATCTCCTCCAGGAAGCCCTTCTTGACTGATTACGCATTTGTCATCTTTTCCTTCCCTCCCACTAAGTCTTGCTTGGCAACCAGGAAGTGTAGGGCACTGCCTAGAGAGGCAGTTTGCCCTGGGGCCTATCTAGGCCCACTTGGAGGTCTGAGGCTTGTTCCCCAGGCAGTAACCTTTGCCCTACATCTGGGAACCCCTGGGCGGTGAGCTTCTAAACATGGAATTGGCATCCAATCCCTTTCCTCAGACCCCTCGACATGTGATTGGCTGTTTCCAAACCACTGAACAACTCCTGATTGGACAGTTCAGGAACCACCGCCAACTGGTCACTTTACAAAACCAAATTCGCATATCCCCCCTGATTGGCCAAAACCCGTATGGGGTGACTGCCTCTGATTGGTCCCTGGCTAGCCCCTGGAGAGTATATAAGGGTGGTATACAGAGCAGTCTGGGTGCATTCCGTCGACCGGGACAGACAAGACAATAAAGAGCTGTTGGAGCAGAGCACTTGGAGTCACTGGGAAGAAAGAAGCAAGGAGCCGCCGTGGGCGTCAGCCTCGGAGCCTGCCTTTCTCAAGGCTTCTCAGAGCAGCCGTGGGCATGAGGCTCCTTTCCAGGCAGTGCGGCTCTTGGGTGCTTGGCTCCCCTTCACCAGACAGTGGGTCTTTGGCGGCTGGCTCCAGCTCGAGGCCTGAGCAAGTCCAGCGGCAGGGTGACGCCCCACAAGTAAGGGTGGCCCCGACCTCGTGAGTGAGATCGTCCTACAGCCAGACCTCTGAGGTGCCCGAAGTGGGACAGGCAAGGCAGGCTCTCAGTGACTGCTTGTGGGCTGGAGGGAAACCCAGGAGGTGGGGGAGAGCAGGGGTGGGGGGGTGCAAACTCAACTACACAGGAAAGGACAGGAGCTGAGGACAGACGGGATCGCTGAGATGAGAGGGCAGGGGAAGAGGGTAGAGGGTGAGCCGGGAAGGCACGGTCCCCCGTGACAAAGGGGCCGGCCAGGAGGAGCGCCTGGGCGCCTCTCACGGCTCTGCGGCTTGCAGGCTTTTCGGCAGAGCTGTTTCTGGTACCCAGCCACAACCTGTGGGCTGTGTGGGTCCCTCTCAGGGGCCCCTGCATGAGCACAGACGCTGTGGGTTCATGCGTGAAGGGGCACCTGCAGGGAAGTGTGGGGAAGTGGGGGGTCCTGAGTGAACTGATGGGGTGCAGGACACTGACAGGACCTGGGAAGCCATGAGCACATTTATTCCCTGGGAATTCCGGGGCTTCCCGCTGGGGCTCTGGCTTCCAAAGGTGTGGAAAAGGTTTCACACCACACCACAGCCCGGCTGAGGGCCCAGCTGACAAAGGCCATGGGCTCGCTCGCTCTTCTCTCTCTCTCTTTCCTAGGGGTTGAACCCAGGGCCCTATGCATGGCAGGCAAGGGTTCTACCCAGCCCCTTCTTTATTTTTGAGACAGGGTCTCACTAAATTACACAGGCTGCCTCTGGCTTCAAGCCTGCAATCCTCCTGCCTTCGCTTCCTGAGCTACTGGGATTACAAGTGGGTGCCACACTGACCAACTATGCCAAGGGGCATACTCGGGGGCTGGCAGATGACAGGGCTTGCCCTTGACACAGTTCCTTCAGGGTTGCTGATGGAGCGTGAGGGTTGCCCCCCGCCTGGGTCCTCAGCCCTGGAGAACCTTCCCTGAGGGGCCAGATGTATGCCAGTGACTCCTGGGATGGAGACCGACCTCCTGGGTGGCGCCAAAAGATGCCAAGGCAGAGGATGGCTATGCATACATTTGTCTTGGCCAATAAATGATTTAAAAAAGGAAAAGAGGAAAAAAATCTCAAATTAATTGGCAGCATGTACAAATTAGGCCCTTGATCCAGATTCTTGGCTTACCCTACCCATCAGCACTGGAGGACCTCCCCCCCCCCCACTTTCCCACCAGGCCGTCTCAGCTGGAGCCGGCCAGGCAGGCGGCGCCCCCTTCAGTTCAGAGGCAGACGTGCAACCTGCCCCAGGCCCAGGTCTTGCCTGCTTAACCTACTCAGACCCTTTGAGTGGCCTCTCGAGGCATGAGTTGGTGGCGTCTGAGGACCTGTCCAAGCATGAGGCCATCTCTTGCTGCCCTCGCTCACCACGTCCAGCCCCTGCGGGACTCTCCCCAGTACAGGTACAGATGTGCAGGGCCACTCACTGACACCCGAGGAGCACGGGCATGGTCCCCCAGGGCTGGCTGGGGGCCGTGGACACGTGGAGGTGGCTGTCCCAGAAGGCAGGGGCCCAGGACCAAGACAGCAGGGTGATGACATATCACATTTTGCTCCTCTCCCTGACAGCACTGGCCACCACACCATGCTGTGGTTAAGAGTGGTCATCAGGCTGGGCGCGGTGGCGCACACCTGTCATCCCAGCGGCTCAGGAGGCAGAGGTGGGAGGATCGCAAGTTCAAGACCAGAGGCAGCCTGTGTAACTTAGCGAGACCCTGTCTCAAAACAGTAAAAAAAAATGGGCTGGGGGTACAGCTCAGTGGTCCAGCACTTGCAGAGCACGCAGGCGTGAGGCCCTCGGTTCAACCCCCAGTACGGCCAAAAAAAAAAAAAAAAAAAAAAAAAAGAGTGGTCATTAGCGGGAATGTCTCACGGCCACAGAAAGCTACTGCAGATAGGCAGGCAGCCTCCACAGGGTAGCAGGGAGCAGCGGGGCCTGCGTCAGAGCCATGGCTGTCGCCAGCCCCAGTGGGTCGATCCACGGATGTCACAACTTCCATCTTCAAGAAAACAGAAACTCAAGATTTTTTGTGTGAGTCTGAGTCTAAATGCCACCCATGACTCTAAAAAAATCCCACAGGAGCCCAACACCCCAGTCCTGAGGGCCACGTTCAGACTGCAGGTGCCAATGGAGCCTGGACTGACGTCTGCGCCTTCCGGACCCAAGCCGCCGGGAGGCTCGTGGCCTGGGGTGCCAGGAGGGTGGCGCTGGCGCCTCTGCCCCGGGTCCTTTTCACCTAAGAAAGCCCAGCTCTGGGGCCCTACAGGCCAGCAGTCTGCCCATACCTCAGCTGCCCGACTGCCCGGGAGGCCTGGGGCCAGACCTTCCAGGACTCCTGCTCGGGACTGATCCAGACACTCACCGCATATGACAGGCGTGAGGACAGCCATGCCCTTGTACTGCTGGTGGGACACAGTTTTGCTCAGGATGAGTCCTCCAAGGCTGGGGAGAGAGCAGACGGCATCGGGCGGTCAGGGCAGGCGCCTTGCCCCACCGCACTCCCCATGCCACCAGCCACCTTCCCCACCAGGGCGAGCACGGTCCTTTCCCTGCACAGGACGCCACTGCCAGCCCCTCCTGTCCTTTGCACGCTGATTTTGTCTCTATTTTTTATTTATTTATTTTTTTTGGCGGTACTAGAGGTTGAACCCAGGGCCTCGCGCTTGCATGCTCTGCAAGTGCTGGACCACTGAGTTGCACCCTCAGCCCATTTTTTTTTTTTTTTTTTTTTACTTTTTGAGACAGGGTCTCGCTAAGTTACACAGACTGCCTCTGGTCTCCAACTTGGGATCCTCCTGCCTCTGCCTCCCGAGCTGCTGGGATTACAGGTGTGCACCACCGCGCCCGGCTTCCGTCTCTGTTTTGAGCCTGGGTGTTCCAGAAGGCCCGTCAGATGACAGCAGCCCATTATAAAACAAGACTTTCCAAGGCCCCGCTGCTGGCTGGGCTCTGTCATAGGACAGCCCCTGAGCAGCCACTGAGATTCAGGGAGAATGCACCCCATCCCTGTTCCTGGGAAATATGCCACCAGACCTTGTGCCCACTGCCCTCTGGAGTTTACCAAAGGCTTGCCTACTCCCCTTGTTGTTGTTGTTGTTAGGTACCGTCGAGTCGGTATCCAACTCATAGCGACTCTCTGTACAACAGGAGAAACACTATTGTCAGTGCTTCTCTGTTGTTCATAGGGTTTTCAATGGCAGATTGATTTTTGGGAGTGGGTTGCCAGGTCCTTCTCCCAGCCTACAGCTTCTGGTGTTCCCAGGCGGTCTCCCATCCAGGTACTAACCAGGCCTGATCCTGCTTAGCTTCCGAGATCTGACGGGATCGGATGCCACAGGGCTATAGCTGGAGGCTTACTCCCCTTGGGCAGGTCAATTTGTATAAGGTGCCCAGGAACCTTCTGGAAGCACAGATACCTGGACCACCACCTGTTTTCTCTGAGATCCACTTTAGATGTCAGAATGGACTGGGTAAGCCCCCACTGAGGTCTCCGAGCAGGAAAGAGGCCTCGAGGGCAAGGCTGCAGGGCGGGGTAGAGTCAGGTTGAAGAAGCAACCCCAGGGCCCCCTAGGGCCCTCCAGCAGCCGGTTACGGTTACGGTGTCCCAGAGCACCGAGACCGGGCACAGTATGGGGGCTCCAGGTGCTCGTCCGACCCTCCCGGCTTCAGCTCTTCCTGGCTCCCTGGCACGCAGGCAGCCGTACGCAGGGGGGCCCAAGCGTGAGGAAGGGCTAGGGTTCTTAGCAAGAGAGACAGAGGACACGGCCGACTCCTCCAGCACTGGGCTTAGCGCAGGAGCCACGGCCGCGCGTCACTCCGGCCTCAACCTCACAGCACTGCGCCACCCTTGCTCTCGGGCTCCCGGGCCAGCCCGCGGCTCACCCACCTGCTGATGACCATGGCCAGGATGATGGGGAACCACCCAAACTTCAGGATCTTCAGGACTGGGGGGTTCTGCTTGGCGATGAGAACCCACAGCGGGGTCAGAGCCACGAGCACCACGCAGACCAGCGGGGCCAGGTACCAGCTGTCTAGAAAAGCAGACACGTGGCTCAGGTGACCACGGCTGGGCCCGGGCTGCAGGCGAGAGGTGGGCTGGGAACTGCAGACCCTGCAAGTCTGCCGAGACATGTCTGTCCTCACCGATTAGGGGACCATCCTTCCACACCTGCCGAAGAACTCCCCCCACCCTCCAGCCTCGTGGCAAAGCTCCTCTGTCCATAGTTCCCACCACATTCACCTCATCGATGTCGCTGACGGGTGTGGGATTCCCCCAGACATAGAGCACCCTCTGCAGGCCCCTCCACCCGACCTTACCAGGAACAGTGCCACGGATGAGGCGTGGCCACGGGGAGCCCCGCACACGGCTGACGGCTCTTCATGTTCTCGGCAGCTCCATTTGGAGTTGCCACGAGGGCCGGGAAGCCCCGGATGCCAGCCAAGGTGGCCTCGGCATCTCTCACGGGACGTGGATCGAGGCCAGCCTGGTGGCTACTCATGGCCCTGTGCGGCCCCTCCAAGGGGGAGAGGCTGGTGAAGATGGACTGGCAGGTGACCGGCCCACTGCTAACGTGGCCAACGCCTCGGGCGCCTCTCGAGGTCACTCCCTTCCCGCCTCATCCTCTGCACCGCTTTCCTCACACGCGCACAGCATCAGCTTTCTCTAGAACAGTCTTCGCACCCAAGCCCCGCCGTCCCGAGGGCAGGCTGAACCCTCCTCCTGAGGGGGCCCCAATACTGGGGGCCCTGTGCACAGTCTGTGTCACGCACCCCCTTCCTCCGGGCCGTGTCATTAGCAACACCCCGCTCCTCTCCTTCCTTCTCTGCGCTGAATGATCATGGTTCCCTCCTCTGCCACCGGTGCCTGACGCTGGCTATGAAGTGCTCCCTGGTGGACAGGGCCGCCTCTGCGCCACCCCAGAGGGCAGGCAGGTCCTGCACGCTCTAAGCGGGTCACGACCTCTTATAGACATGGTAGCCTGTGGAAGCGTCCTGTGACGGGACCACAGTTTCCAGAACTGCTTGTCCGTGCCATGGCTGTCCCGCCTCGTGTCCATCCCACACACCCTGTGCCCGGGTCTCCTCCTCCCAGCAGTGTGGCAACAAATGAGGACTCAGCCCATTGGGCCAGGCCCAGGGACTCCCCTAACCATGCCAGAGACTGCCTGGAGGGACGAGCAGTCCTGGGACAGCAGCTGCATGTCTAATCCCGAGTCGGAGCTGAAATCAGCACATGGGGCAGCAGATGCAAGAAGGGTCTGCAGGATGAGCTCGCATTCTGCAGACCACACGCGCGCGCGAACAGTTAGCTCGCGTGCACACCTGGTCTTAAACCCAACTTGGCACAGGAATAAAATCAGGCGGCTTCTCCGAGCCCTGCAGACCTGCACGGCCACTTGGGGAACCTCGAGTTTCTCCCAGGGGGCGAACCGTCATCGTGGGGGACAACACCATCAGGGCAGGCAGGGAGGTGTCCAGAGCTGGGACACGGGGCCCCGGGGCCAGCACGCTGCATGGCAGGCCGAGGTTGGCCGCTTCCGTTGCTAGTTTCTCAAACCCCGGGGCCACACTCCCCCGGGCGCAGATGAGAAGCTCTGCTGAGGCCGTTCCCCTCGGCTCAGCCCATGCCCGCTGCTCCCCACCGCCTTCACCCTGGAGGTCACATCTGGGAGGCCAGAGCAGCCTCGGGTCCTGGTGGCCTCCTCGTATTCCTGTCCCAAAGGCGGGGATTAACAACCCGCCTGTCTGTGGGCCAGCTGCTCACTTCGCTTCCGACACGGTTCCTACAGGGCAGCGTGCACGCACTGAGGACTCAGGCCGTTCCCTCTGAGGAAGGGGGACTGGGACTCCGCGACACCCGAGGTCTCCCCCTGTGGGAGCGGTCCCCCTGTGAATGCCACAGCTGGGCGCCAGATTCCCACCCAGCCTCGGCCCCTCCCTACCTCGGTGCCTATAGAAGAAACTGCTAACGAAGGCCAGGATGGACAGCGTGATGAGGTCCCCCAGGCTGGCTGCGATGGGCGTGGCGATGTTGTCTGGGTTGACCCCGAGCTTCCGGGCGCCGATCACTATGCAGACCATGAGCAATCCTGCGGAGAGGAAAGGCGCGTGAGGCCTGGGAAGCAGGTGACCGGGGGTCCTGTGGCAGGGGAGGAGGAGCAGCCGGTGGCCAGGAGCTGCTTGTTAACTGGCTCCATCCATGGAAGCTGAGATGCCAAGACACGCAGCAGGCCGCCACCCCACCCACCTCTCTCAGAGTTCCTCCCACCAGCTGGAGGCCCGATAAGGTTGGAATAGTTAGATGCCACTTCGTGACCTCTGCGCAACGACAAGCTGTGGCCCCAAAGCCTCCACGCCAGGCCTAAGCATGGCTGTGGGCGCCAGGCGCCCAAACCACTGAACTGCAGACATGAAGCCCACAGACCGCGCCACGGCTGGGCCTGCTCCAGTGGCGCTCTGAGCAACAGGGGGCCCAGGTGCTGTGTGTGGCCTGTAGGGTTTGCAGGAGCCTCTGAGCAACAGACACCAGATGTCCACACCGCCAGAGCCCGCCACGCACCCGAATGTGGGTCTGCACATCACGATCGACACACATTTCAGCCGAACAGACCAGCTGGACCGCCTCCGACCTCGGCATGGAGGGCCCTGCCGCAGGTGCGTGGGCGGAGGCCGCCAAACAGCAGAGGGGACCCAGCGGGGGGCGGGAGCTCCCTCGGGCACCTACGCCAGCAGCGCTGCACTTGGGCCATGAGGACCCGGCGGTTCTTCTCCCACCACTGGGTGCCGGAAGGCACACGCCAGCGCCATCCCGGCAGTGGTCTCACGGTTCTGGGAAATGGCGGGCCGGGTGGGACGCAAGGGGATGCGGGGGCGGGGGCGGGGGCTCACCTAGGGCGAAGGCCGCCAGGAAGGCGGTGAACATGCTGCTGGCGCACAGCAAAGCCATCTTGGCCAGGTCCAGGTCCTCCCTGGACACCGCACCCAGCAGCAGCACAGCCACGGCAGCCAGAAGCCCCACGACGGTGGCCTGCACCTGGCGGGGCGGAAATCAGACGCGTGAGGGGCGTCGCTGCCGGCCGCCACGCCTCCCGCGCCTCCCCCTGCCACCTGCTCACCTACCGGGCTGAGCGTGCCCCTCGCCGGAGCCTCTTTCCTTCGCCCTGTGGGGGAAGAGGCACCGGCACCGCCCTTCAAGCCCACCCCCTGGAAACTGCCGTGTCCCCGCCACTCCTGTGCCGGGGGACCACCGGCAGCTGCCGAGTCGACCCGGTCAGAGAGAATTAATTCTAGAATTCCAGGTGACAGGCTGGACAATCGGCCCCCTCCCCGTCGAGCACACACACCCTGGCCAGGCCCAATCATCCTGCCTGGGCACCTGCCCCTCACGTTGCTGTCCCCACTGCTTCCCTGGCTCCCCCTCCCACCCGAGGCTGCCACCACACCACACCACCACCACACCAGCCCGTGTGGCACCCTTACCACCCAGGGCGCCAGACCTGAAGGCCGGCACCGGCAGCTCAAACTCAAAAGGGCCACGTGCAATGGGCTGCCCTGTTACAGAGGGCTGGGCGAACACAGAGCCCTGCCACGCCACGGGGGGAGAAGAGCTAGTTTTATAGAGATGAGAAACACTCCCGCCGGGCACGGTGGCAAACATCTGTAATTCCAGTGGCTCAAGAGGCGGAGGCAGGAGGATCGCAAGTTCAAGACCAGAGGCAGTCTGCATAACTTAGCCAGACCCTGTCTCAAAAAAGTAAAAAAAAAAAAAAAAAAAAAAAAAAAAAAGGGTTGGGGGTGCAGCTCAGTGGTCCAGCACTTGCAAAGCATGTAGGCGTGAAGCCCTGGGTTCAACTGCTAGTACCACAACAAAAAAAGAAAAAGAAAAAAAAGAAAGAAAGAAACAGTCCCCTAGTCAGCCTATGCAAGTCCAGGCAAAGCCCCCACCAGAGCACCTGACGACTCTTTTGTTGTTGTTGTTGTTTTGCGGTACTGGGCTTTGCACCCAGGGTCTCATACATGCATTTTTGCAGGCATGCTACCACTAAGCTGCAACCCCTGCCCATATTTTACTTCTTATCTTGAGACAGGGTCTTGCTAAACTACCCAGGCTGCCTCTGGCCTTGAACTTGCAATCGCCCTGCCTCTGCTTCCCGAGTCCCTGGGACTACAGGTGTGAGCCACTGTGCCTGGCCCTGACAACTCATCCTAAATGCCGTGAAGGCGAGTGGATGGGAGACTGCAACCGAGACTTCACAGCAGCACCTGGCCGGAGGTACAACTCTGACGGGAACGTAAAGTGCTTAAGGGGCTGAGAGATCTCAAGGTGGGGAAGGGACAGGCAGACAGGCAGGAGCAGGGCCTTGGGGGAAATCCCAGGCAGGAACAGTACACCGGGGTCCCTGGAAAGACCAAGGAAGGTCACAAGGACCAGGCAAACTCAGAGTGCATCCATCTGGGGCAAACCAGTGACATCGGGGCGCGTGGTTTGAGCAGAAACAGCGGTCAGAGAAGCCCATTAGCATTAGGGGCCATGGGGAAGGGAAAGGGCAGGCACAGGTGACTCTCTCAAGAATTGGCTTGGAACCCGGGTCTCGGTGGCGCACGCCTATCATCCCAGCGGCTCGGGAGGTGGAGGCGGGAGGATCGCAAGTTGGAGACCAGAGGCAGTCTTCGTAACTTAGCGAGACCCTGTCTTAAAAAGTAAAAAACAAATGGGCTGGGGGTGTAGCTCAGTGGCCCAGCACTTGCAGAGCATGCAGGCTCGAGGCCCTGGGCTCAACCCCCAGTACCGCAAAAAAAAAAAAAAAAAAAAAAAAAATCTGGCTTGGGAAGAAGGCAGTGGGGAAGTCAGAAGGATAGTGGGTCCCAGGACAGCTGTGTCCTCCAGGTGGACATGTGGTCTGGTGGGCAGACACTGGGTGGACAAGTGGCTGCACGTCCTCGAGGCCCAGTCCAGGGGGCACGGACGGGGCTCACGGGGCCTCCCACACTCCTGTCTGGAACAGGCCTGGCTGCAGATTCAAAGGACTCACCTGAATGAGGGCCAGGTTGCTGCTGATGACTCTGTGCCTCTCCTGGGGGTCATCGATTTGCCCAGTGTTGGCCTGCGGCGAGAGAAAAGGACAGAGGGTCTGGCTGGGCCGAATCGGGTCAGCCTTCCTGGAACAGGCTGCCTCTCGGGAGAGAAAGCGGGAAATCCCACCTCATTCAGATCAGAACAAATTATGCCACCTGGCCTTCTAGACGGCAAGCAGCCTCTTCTGTGGGGAGGGGGCAGAGGTGAGGACAGAGTCCCCTTGGGAAGAGGATGGGTGTCGCGGGCTGCCCTGCCGGTGTCAGTGTGCGAGCACGCACACTCGGAGGCACACACACAGAGGCACACACGCAGAGGCACACACATTGCCTATGATAACAAGGCCCCCTCGCTGGGCGCAGTGGCGCACGCCTGTAATCCCAGGGACTGGGGAGACAGAGGCGGGAGGATCACAAGTTTGAGACTGGAGGCAGTCTGTGTAACTTACCTGCAGCCATAGCCCTGTGGTATCGGATCCTGTAAGATCTCGGAAGCTAAGCAGGGTCAGGCCTGGTTAGTACCTGGATGGGAGACCTCCTGGGAACACCAGATACTGTAGGCTTGGGAGAAGGACCTGGCAACCCACTCCCAAAAAACAATCAGCCATTGAAAACTCTATGAATAGCAGAGAAGCACTGACAATAGTGTTTCCCCTGTTGTAGGTAGGGTCGCTATGAGTCGGACACCGACTGGATAGCACCTAGCAACAACAACAACAACAACTGTGTAACTTAGCGAGACCCTGTCTCAAAAAGTAAAAAATGGGCTGAGGGTGCAGCTCAGTGGTCCAGCCCTTGCAGAGCATGCAGGCGCGAGGCCCTGGGCTCAACCCCCAGTACCACAAAACAAAACAAAACAAAACAAACCAAGGCCCTTTCTGGCTCTGAAGCTCACATGGGGCTTCAGGGCGAGGCTTCCTGCTGTGAAAGGCACACACTGGGATCTTTGGCCATGGTCCCCCACACACCAATTCCCTTCTCCCCTCTGCAGACAGCCGTATCTCCGTGGCCACACCCTCACTCCCTACACCCTCACCTCTGGGAAACCATCCCCTTTCAGGACCGTAAGCCCTCTACGCCTTTCTCCTTTAAAAATGGTGGTCGGTCCTCACATCATAGCGCGTGCTATGATACAGACTGACAGAACGGATTAAAATTAAAAATCAAACAGACAGGATCCAACTATAAGCTGCCTAAAGGATGCTCACTTTAGACTTAAGGTTACACACAGGTTGAAGGTGAAATCGTGGGCAAAATATTCCTGCGAATAGCTATGGAAGAGAACAGCAGACAAGGAGACAGAAAGAACAAGAGGTTTTGAAGCAAATATATTGCCCCACGTCCCTTAAACTGAGTTCATTAGTCCTTCAACTCTGAGGGAAAAAACATGAAACCGTGCTCGCTGCCAACAAACGTGACAACCACCTTATTTGCTTTTTGCAAAGAAGGAGAGTTGATCTGTCTTCGGATGACACATCATGTGACTGTCACCAGGCCTCAGTCTTTCCTCCCTCAGTGCCCCCGGCTCAGCTGTCCTTGCGGAAACAAGGGAAGGAGGAGCAGGAGAGAGTGGCTGAGCTCTGCAGCCTGCCCACTGCCCTGGCTCATGCTCTATTCATCCACAGCCTCAAACTTTGGCCCTGGCCTTAGCACACAAGGTTGTTGCTGGCGGCCATATGATCCCCGACTATGGATGGGAACCGGCGTCCCCTCCTCAAAGTGCCCTCTTCCCGTCAGCTGTGAAAGGGTTAAAATAAGCCTACTACAGATCTATACCCTGCACGGCCCGCAGCGGCCCGGCTCTAACTGCATGCGAAGCGCTAGTCAGGTCACCCCAGCACCCAGGAACACAGAGTAGGTGAAGGCCGAACAGGAAGCGGACCAGGCCTGAGGGGTGGGCCGGGAGGAGATCAGAGGCAAGGGACAGTCCCCAGAGGGAGGAAGGGGTGGGGGCGTTACCTGAAGAAATGATGAGGAAGGGGATGGATATAGCAAAACAAAGTAAGCGAACTCAGAAAAAGGTGAAGCCAAATTTGCACCACTGTGCCCAGCTCTTCCCTCCTCCTCCCAGATTTGAGGAAAGGGGTGAATATAGCAACGTAAAGGTCATGCACTCAAAAAAGATGAAGCCAGAGGGACTCAGAGAGTCAGGTTAGAATAAACCCTTCAAACACGGAGAGAGGCTCTTGAAGCCTTGACAGAAAAAAAGATTCATCATACGCAAGATATTCTCGATAAGATTGTCAGATCTCTTGGCAGAAAAATTACAAGCCAATTTAAAGTGCTGGAAGAAAAAAAACCTCCTCAACCAAGATTTCTACATGTGCCTGAAGTGTCCTATAAAAATGAAGGAGAAATGAGCGCACTTCAGATAAACAGAAGCTGAGAGAGTTAGTTCAGCACCATTAGGCCCACCCTGTAAGAAATGCTAAAAGGAGTCCTTCAAGTCCAAGTGAAAGGGTGTCAGACAGGAACTTCCAGCCAGATAAAAATAGAAAGTTCTCCAGTAAAGGTACATACATAAATATTTAAAAATGTATTATTATAATTTTGGTTCATAAATCCACCTTTTATTCTTCTATAGGATTTGAAAGACAAAAGCACAAAATAATTATAAGTACATTTTAATAGAGACAAGATATAATTTGGAACATAACATAACATGTTGTTGTTGTTAGGTGCCGTCGAGTCGGTATTCGACTCATAGCAACCCTCATAGGGTTTTCAATGGCTGACTGTTTCGGGATTGCCTTGGGAGTGGATTGCCAGGTCCTTCTCCCATTTTGCGGTGCTGAGAATTGAACTCGGGACCTCAGAGACTGCAGCGCAGAGCTCTACCAGCTGAGCTAAATCCAACCCCCTCTAACATAAAATGGAGGCGGAAAATACCTATAAAGGAGTAATGCTTTCCATATGCAATTAAAGATAAATTGTTATCTGTTTAAAACAGATGGCTATAATGTTAGGATGTTATACATAATCCCCGCGGTAACCAAAAAGAAAATATGGAATATAAACAAAAAGAAATTGAGAAATAAAAAAAAATGAGACTATAAAAAAATCAATTTATCATAACAGAAGGCAATAGGGAGGAAATAAGAAGCAAAAAAGGTACGAGGCATGCAAAAACAAACAAACAAACAGAATGTCACTAGTAAGTCCTTCTCTATCAGTAATTTCTTATTAAATATAAGTGGGTTAAATTCTCCAAAAAGACACAGATTGACAGAATGGATTAAAATTAAAAATCAAACAAACAGGATCCAACTATAAGCTGTCTAGAAGATACTCACTTTAGACTTAATGATACACACAGGTTCAAGGTGAAATCATGGATAACATATTCCACGCAAATAGGTATGGAAAAAGAGCAGCGGTGGCTATACTAACACCAGACAAGAGAGACTTTAAGTCAAAACCTGACGAGACGAAGGGTTAAACCATCAAGAGAGAACTGTGGCATATGCCTGTCATCCCCATAACTCAGGAAGCTGTGGCAGGATGATAGTGATTTTGAGGTCAGAGGCAACCTAAGCAACTTAGCGAGACCCTGTCTCAAAATAAAATAGAAAAGGAGCTGGGAGTGCAGTCAGTAGCAGAACACTTGCCTAGCATGTGTGAGGTCCTGGGTTCGACCCCTAGTACTGAAGGAAACAAAAGAAACACTATAAATATATATGCACCAAACATCACAGATCCTAAATAGATGAAGCAAACATGGAATTGAAAGAACAGACAGCCCTGGCTGACTCGCTTCGGCAGCCTGCTTTGTGGTCTAAGGCCATCTCCTTTCCCATTTCTCACTCCTCTAACTGAAAACAAGAACAATAACAAAAGAAAAGACAGCTCTGCACTTATGGTCGGAGGCTTCAGTATCCCACAGTCATTAATAGATACATCCAGACAGAAGAGCGATAAGGAAATAAAGGACTTGAATAACTCTACAGGCCAACTGGATTTAGGTGTATACAGAACATCTCATTCAACAATTGAATAATATTCATTTTTCTCCAATGAATACAGAATGAATATTCTCTGGGACAGACCATACGCTAGGCCATAAAGAAGACTTAAATGATACAGTGTTTCTTTTCCAGTCACCAGGGAATGAAATTAGAACTCAATAGCTACAGGATAACAGGAAAGTCTTCAGATAGGTGAAAATGAAACAAGACATCCTTGAAGAATAAATGAGTCAAAGAAGACATCACAAGAGAAAATAGAAAACACGCTGAGACCAATGAAAAACATAATACGGCAAAGCTCATGGGATGCAGGGAAAGTAGTTTTAAAGGGGAAATTCACAGCTGAAAAAATTACATTAAAAAAGAGGGAACAGCTGGGTACAGTGGTGCATGCCTGTAATCCCAACAACTCAAAAGGCTGAGGCCGGAGGATCAGGAGTTCAAGGTCAGGGGCAGCCTGAACAATTTAGCAAGACTCTGACTCAAAAATAAATAAAAAATGGGTTTGGGGTAGAGCCCCGTGGTAGAGCACTTGCAAAGTATATGGGAGGTACTGAGTTCAACCCCCCAAGTACTGCCAAGAAAGAAAGAAAGAAAAAAAGAATGAAAGAAACTAGAAAAAGAATTAACACAAAGCTAGCAGAAGGAAGGAAATAAAGATTAGAACAGAAGTAAATAGAGTAAAGAAAGATAATGGGGAAAACAATCCGTGAAATCAAGAGTTAGTTCTTTGAAAAGAACAGAATTCACAATCCTTTAGCTAGACTAATAAAAAAAAAAAAGAGGAGACTCTAAAAAACGCTATATAATCAGAAATGAAAATGGGACATTGCTACCAATTTGACAGAAATAAAAAGGAATAAAAGAGTACTCTAAATGACTGTCTGTCAACCAACTAGAAAACCTTATTCAGGACAAATTCCTAGAAACTCACAGTCAGAATCAAGTCATGAAGAAATGAAAATATGAACCCATCAATAACTAATAAGAAACTGAATCAGTATCAAAAACTTCCCAAAAAAGAGAACTCAGGAGTAAGACAGCACTGTTGACTTCTACCAAACATTTAAGGAGGCATCAACGCCACTTCTCTACAAACTCTCCCCAAAAAACTTCTAAATTCTTCCTATGAACACAGCATTACTCTGATACCAAAGCCAAAGACATTATGTTGTTGTTAGGTGCCATTGAGTTGGTATTCGACTCACAGCAGCCCTAGGTACAACAGGTGAAACAGTACTGTGAGTGCTTCCCTACTATTCATAGGGTTTTCAATGGCTAATTGTTTTGGGGGAGTGGGTTGCCCGGTCCTTCTCCCAAGCCTATAGCACCTGGTGTTCCCAGGTGGTCTCCCATCCAAGGACTAACCAGGCCTGACCCTGCTTAGCTTCTGAGATCTGACGGGATTGGACGCCACAGTGGTGTGGCTGCAGGCAAAGACGTTATAAGCAAACAAAACTACAGAATGATGTCGCTGATGATGGACAACAGGAAAATCTCCAAATACGTGGAAATTAAACAACACATCCTTGAGGAACCAATGGGTTAAAGAAGAAATCACAAGGGAAAGCGTTCTTCAGGTGGGGGGTGGTGATGGTTGGACAATGGGGACGAACTTGGTGGTGCAGAAGCGTATGCGGAAACGGTAAATTTTAAGTTATGGGCAACCAGAGTTAAAATGTGAGAAGAAAATCCTGTTAAGAGGGTGAAGCTACAGACTGGAGAGAAACCATGCCCATGCATGTGCGCGGTGTATGCGTGGTGTGTGCGCGCGTGTACGTGCACGTGCGCCTGCACCAGTCCCAGACGCTGAAAACGGTTCGCACGTTCTGACCCCACGTGTTCAGTTCCTCTTGCTGCTGTAAGAAATTTAGCAGCTTAAAGCAACAGACATCTGTCTTCTCAAAGTTCTGGAGGCCAGGAGTCCGAAAGAGCCTTATGGGGGCAAAATCCAGCTGTCGGCAGACCTTGCTCCCTCTGGAGGTTCTAGGGTAGAATCCATCTTCCGGCCCTTTCTAGCACATTGAGCTGCATAGTTTGGCCCGTGGGCTTCCCCCCGCCAAAGCATCTTTCCTCCCTGATCTTGCTTCTGTCATATGATGTCCGCTCATCTTGTCTGAAGCGTGCCCCTGTCTCCCCTTTACAAAGACCCTGTGATTATATTGGGTCCACCTGGATAATCCAGGCGACTCTCTCATCCCCAGGTCCTTAACTTCATCCCTTCTGTAAAGAACCTTTTTCCATATAAAGTAGCGTCTACGGGCACCAGGTGTCAGAACCCGGCTACGTCTGGGGGCCACCGTGCAGATGCCCACACCCCACATCTCTCTCCAGCCTGGACGCCGTAGGCCCCTCCCCCCCAGGCCCTCAGGCCTTCAGCTGTGGGGCTGTCTTCTCAGCTCCTTCAACACCACACACAGCCCCTCAGGCCAGGGTTTTCCACATGCAGGCTGTCAACTGGACACGACGGGAAGGGAGAAACCAATCGGGAGGGATAAGAGGTGGCAAAGCCAGGAACTGTGCTGGCCACAGAGGGCAGAGGAGGAGCCTGCAGCGCTAGGTCCCGGGAGGGCATGCTGGGAGAGGCTGTCAACCTGGGCGACTCAGGCCCCGACCACCCACTGAGGCACCCGTGTGCACGCGGGAAGGAGTGAGGCCCCCGGATCCAGGGGGCGGGGGGCGGGGAGCAGCATGCAGATTCGGGGCACGGGGACACAGAAGCAGCTGACACTGGGGTTGGGGGCGCCATGCCAGTCCCTCCCTGGCAGTCCAGTCTGGTGTGGGAAACAGGGTGATGTGCAGGGCGGGGCGACCTGAAGTGGCATCAGCTAACGGAGCCCAACAATGCTCATCTTGCTGGAGAATCCCGTCCACCCTCCAGAGAGCCTCGGAGGGGAGAGAGGGTGCTGGGGACTTGTCGCTCGGGGTGCCGGTGGCCCAAGATGTCCGGACGCCAACTTACAGCCGTGGAGAGTCGCGACGCCAGTGTCATTTCCAGGTTCCCCTTCAGGCCCACCAGGGGCGGCACCAAGGTCAGAAAGTCCTTCACCTCCCTGAACACAGGCCAGTGCTGGAGGAGGAAGAACAAGGAGATAAGCCCGACACTCAGTCGACACAGCTCTGTAAGGGTCTCCGGAGGACCTCCAGGAGGTGCCCCGTGAAATTAACAAGCAAGACCCAGCCTTTCTCTTTCTTTTTTGCTGTACTGGTGAGGGCGGAGCCCAGGGTCTTGCACATGCCAGGTAAGTGCTCCCCCACTGAGCTGCACCATCAGCCCCCCTTTTTTATTATTATTATTATTATTATTATTATTATCATTTTTGCAGTACTGGGGGTTGAACCCAGGGCCTCGCGCCTGCATGCTCTGCAAGTGCTGGACCACTGAGCTGCGCCCCCAGCCTTTTTTTTTTTTTTTTTTTTTTTTTACTTTTTTGAGACAAGGTCTCACTAAATTACGCAGACTGCCTCTGGTCTCGAACTTGCGATCCTCCTGCCTCCGCCTCCCGAGCCGCTGGGATGACAGGCGTGCGCCACCGCGCCCGGCACTATCAGCCCCTTTTTATGTTTTATTTTCAGTTAGGATCTCGCTAAGTCACGCAAGCTGCCTCTGACCTCGGACTTGCGATCTTCCCGCCTGTCTCTCCGGTGGCTGGGATTACAGGTGCCCGCCACCCTGTCTGCCCCAAGCAGGGTCTTACATGACTTTAAATTAAACGCAAAATAATGAGGAAGTCGTGGTATTTTTACTATTTATTGAATCAGTGCTGGTGGCCTCCAGCAAGCCCCTTCCGTCTCTGGTCCTCGTTGTTGCTGTTGTTGTTAGGTGCCGTGGAGTCGGTATCCGACTCATAGCGACCCTCATAGCGTTTTCAATGGCTGACTGTTTCGGGATTGCCTTGGGAGTGGATTGCCAGGCCCTTCTCCCATTTTTGCGGTGCTGGGAATTGAACTCGGGACCTCAGAGACTGCAACGCAGCGCTCTACCCACTGAGCTAAATCCCAGCCCCTCTGGTCCTCAAGAGCCAGGAAAGTCAGAGGCTGGGCCACGCCAGAGGCCACGTGGTCCGGCCGGGGCTGCAATGTGCTATTTCTCTGCACCACGCGGAAGTCTTGTGCACAATGCATAGTCTGGTAGAAACCGGAATGAATCAGCAGTTTCAAAGCGGAGGGGTTTCTCATGAGCTGGGAGGCCTGCAAACACCTGGCAAGACCAGCGCCCCGTCCCTGAGGCCAGCACTGCGCTGAGCCCTGGGATTTTCGGAATGGAAATCTCGGCTTGGTGTTTACGAGGCTCCCTCAACACCCCCTTTACCTCCTCTGCGAAGCTGGGAGATGCAGAATCCAGGCCCAGGCCCGCGGGAGGCCCCGGGGAAGTCCACCCTCCCCAGAAATTTCAGAAGCAAACCCCGTCGGCCCTGCCCCTTGCCCCTATCTCCCGCAGCGTCTGGCCCCCGTCCCGCAGAAGCTGCCCTATCAGCCCTGCGCACCCCTAGTGCCCAAGACACCGAGAGGCCACGCGTACACCCAGCCCTGGCCTGGGGACGGCTGGCGTGGCCGGCCCCGCCCTGCACGCCCTCCACCCAGGCCCCGCCCACGGCCCCCACAGCCTGCACCGTGGGCCTCTCCGGCCACACAAAGCCAAGCATCCGCCAATGTGCACGTGAACAAAGAGAGCCGCAGGCCCTTCCTCTCCACCTGAGCCGCCCCCTCTGACCAGGACCAAAACTTAAGTGAGTCCCGTCCGTCCTCAACCCTCTCTGCTTAGTGCTGGGGCTGCCGGGGGCTACGACCGACTTCCCTCCTCCCACAGGAGGCAGAGACCCCGCTAGGTGAACCCCAGGGGCTCCTCCAACCGCCATCTGCTGCTCCCTCTGGGGTTGGCTCTGTCTTCCCTCCCACTAGGGCAGGCTGGCCTCTGGACCCCCAGCCTCCATGATGCCGGCCTCCCTAGCGGTTCCCTGTTAGCCTCTACCGCCGCTCCCTCCTCCTCCTCTTGCCCTCTAATGCTGACTCTCTTTCCCACCACACCTCCTGCCCTCTCTTCCCCCGCACTCTCCTCCAATCCTGGGATGCCTCCCCCCACCCCCGCCCATCGGCCACCCACCGTCACGTGGCAGTGTCTGTCTCCTGTGGAGGGAGGTGAGGCTCTACTCCCGGGGTCCCATCTCCTTGCAGGTGGGAGCTGCCTCAGGTGTGAAGTTGAGACGCAATTCTGCCCGTGAGATTGGAGACTTCGTGCCTGGTCACATCAGGCCTCACACGGCTGCAAGGGGGCCACTGTGTGACAAAGTCAGCAGAGACGGGCTGAACTGTCTCCACCCCCTCTCCAAATTCAAATGCTGAAGCACTGACGCCCAGGACCTCAAACTGTAATAGCATTTAGAGATGGGGTCTTTTGTTGTTGTTAGGTGCCACTGAGTCATGTCTGACTCATAGTGACCCTGTGTACAACAGAGGAAACACTCCACAACACTGTGCCATGCCTGGCACTAAGTCAGTGCTTCTCTGCTATTCATAGGGTTTTCAATGGCGGATTGTTTATTTGGGAGTGGGTTGCCGGGTCCTTCTCCCAAGCCCACAGCACCTGGTATTCCCAGGCAGTCTCCCATCCAGGTACTAACCAGGCCTGACCCTGCTTAGCTTCCCAGATCTGATGGATCGGATGCCACAGGGCTACAGGTGCAGGCATAGGGAGACTTCTTGTTGTTGGGTGTCATGGAGTCGATATCTGACTCATAGCGACCCTGCATACAACAGGTAAAACACTATTGTCAGTGCTTCTCTGTTGTTCATAGGGTTTTCAATGGCAGATTGATTTTTGGGAGTGGGTTGCTGGGTCCTTCTCCCAAGCCTACAGCACCTGGTGTTCCCAGTCTCCCATCCAAGGACTAACCAGGCCCGACCCTGCTTGGCTTCCAAAATCTGATGGGATCAGACACCACAGTGCTACAGCTGCAGGATGGGGTCTTTAGAGAGGCGATTAAGCGAACATGGGGTCACGTGGATGGGCCCCGATCCCGTGGCGCTCACCTCCCTGCCTGGCGCTCAGGTGTCCAGCCTCCGGGGCTGTGGCAAGGTGGACTTCTGGTGTCTGAGCCCACGGTCTTGGTGCTTCCTCAGGACCACCCTTGCTGACACAGTACAGCGGGGGCCGCTGGGTGCCCCTGTTCACCCAGGGCGCTGGCCAGCCCTGGACCTGCCTCCCCAGGCTCCTTCACATAACACATGTCCTTGGCCCCCAGGCCCCTGGAGGGAGATTTTCTATCTTTCGCAGCTGGAAGCAAATCGGCTGACTGATGCCTGGGGCTTTGCCGTGACCAGCGCCTCCAGCGTCCCGCCTGCCTCACTGCCTCGGCTTGCCAGCACGCTAGATGCCACCTGGGCACCTCAAGCCCAGCCTTCGAGCTCCTGCCTCTCCTGCAAGGCCCGGCCTGGCCCCACCTCCTGCGCTCCTGTCCCCCTCATGCTCCACCTCCCTCCTGCCCCCACCTGACATTCCAGTCACTGTAACGTTTAGACTCTGCAACCCAGTTGGCCTCCAGTCCGCAGCAACCTGAAGACATCTCCCCATGGCAGGGGGCTGAAATCCATCGGCAGGGGGGTTCTGAATCACGGCCCCAGCCTGCCCCCTCTCCCCTGCTGATGCATGCCTTGCTGCCCAGGGCAATTTATTCACTGCGACTTGAGTTTAATAGGACCGTGTCGTTCGGCCAGGTGTAACCCCACACGAGCTGGGCCAATTCCAAGAGTCCTCACGCACCCGCGACACTCTCAGGAATGTCGCGAGTAGCAGCGCACCTCAGGCGCGGCCAAGACCGTTCCACGGCCTCAGAAAGCAGAGGCGGGGCAGAGACTCAGCGGTGGTCAGGAGGCGCCCACCCCTTGAGACCATTAAGCTGGAAAACCAAGGAGACGCGGGGTTCCACCCGTCCACGCTACGCTCCAGTAAAATACACACGCCACTTAGTTTAAGACACAGAACTCCGACAGCAACAACCCCTTCCTATTCAATGTGTAACCCACGCCCCCATGAGCAGCAGAGCCACCTGGAGCCCAGCGTCTCAGTCCTCCCTGGTGACAGCAGCCGCCCCCGCTCCCCGCCCCCCACCCCCCCACCCCCCGCTCCCCCCCCTCCCCACAGAAGCTCACTCCCACCCGCCCAGGTTGCGCCAGGCCCCTGGCTGGCTGCTGGCTGCTT
>VMDO01006369.1:0-71178 GCA_007922755.1 Pedetes capensis
CCCATTTTTTTTACTTTTTGAGACAGGGTCTCGCTAAGTTACGCAGACTACCTCTGGTCTCAAACTTGCGATCCTCCCGCCTCTACCTCCCGAGCCACTGGGATTACAGGCATGGGCCACCGCGCCCGGCAACATATGTTTATTATTTTTGTAGTGAGAACACTTAAAATCTACTCTGTTAGCAATGTTCAAATATACAAAATATTGTCATTAATTATAGTTACTGTATTGTACAATAGATTATGAGCTCTGGGGTTGCTTCTTTAAAACTATATTTTTATCATTAATTGATACGTGGTAATTGTATATGGCCTGCAGCCGTAGCCCTGTGGCATCTGATCCCATCAGCGCTCAGAAGCTAAGCAGGGTCAGGCCTGGTTAGGACTTGGATGGGAGACCACCTGGGAACACCAGGTGCTGTCGGCTTGGGAGACGGACCTGGCTACCCACTCCCAAAAATCAATCCACTATTGAAAACCCTATGAACAACAGAGAAGCACTGGCAGTAGTGTTTCGCCTCTTGTAGGTAGGGTCACTATGAGTCGGATACCGACTTGACGGGCACCTAACAACAACAACAACAATCGTATATACTTGTGGGGTACTGTGAGACATTTCAATGCATGGATACAATGCGTAATGATCAGGTTGGGGTAATTTGTGTGTCTGTTGCCTCTTTTATAAGGGCACCAACCCCATTCTTTGTATACTAGTGATACAGAGTCCTTGGCTATGCCTCTTTCTCTGTAGTTGACCCTGGCTAGCTAATGAAGTCTTGTCAACGTGAAGGATCCCCCATACGTATACTTTAAATTTTCGTGCAGTCAAATTTATATACAACAGGACCTTGGCACTCGAACTGTTCCATGCTCCAACATTTTGGCCTTTGACCAATATTTTCTGGAGAACTCTTGTTTGGTGTCCGACCATCTGTTCAGCATGTGTCCATAGTGCTAAAACCTATATGAGATGCCATGCTTACCTACGACCCTTCCAGGTGAAACAAAGGGGAAAATGTCACTTTGGTGGGTTTCAAACAGTAAAAAACCTGTTCTGGTGCTGTGTTAACCATCTCAAGTTTTATTGTTGTTTTGTTTTGTTTCTAACATATATATACATATGAATGTCATATGATCATCATGGCACCCAAGAAACATTCTAGGGCTAAAAGTGAAGGAAAGAGTATAAGCAGTATAGGCAATAACTGAATTTGTAAAAAGAAGTTTGTAAATTTGTAAAAAGAAATTTGTGAAATTTGTAAATTTGTAAAAAGAAATTTGTAAAAAGAATTTGTAAAAAGAAGTTACTTCTAAGTATGTGAGTGGCACATGGGTGAATTAGCCACTCAGTGTTTATGCCAGGGCCAATAAATATATTTACATTATTTTCTATGGGGAAAGAAAATGCTTGGTACCTGTACCTACTGGCACTCTACCAGCCTTCCAGAACGGATTGTGGTCCACTGCCAAAGTTCCACTGTATTCGTTATTTTCTATTCACTGGCTTTTGTGTCAAGGTAAGTAAATCTTTCTTTATCCCACAGCTACAAAAAATTCTCTTCTGTTTAGCTCAGTGGTAGAATGCTTGCCTTGTATACACAAGACTGAGTTCAATCCCCGGCACTACAAAGAAAAAGAAATTCTCTTCTGTTTTCTATGACTTTGAAGATGCTCTCCCTACCCATGCCCTCCCCTGCTCCAAATATTTCTTTCCCCACCCAGACAAAACTCTAGCATGAAATGTCCAATAGAGTAGCTACAAACACGTGACTATTAAGTACTTAAGTGGTTAGTGTGGACACATGTGTGTTACCAGATGGATATTAGACTTAGCATGAAAAAAACAATATAATATAAACTTAACTTTTACATCAATTACATGCTCATACGATAATATTTTTGAAATATCATAGGATAATATTTTTGAAAGTAATGTATTTTGTTTTAAACAAAGTGAATTCCACCTATTTCTTCTAATGCTGTTGTTGTGTAGCTAGCAAAAAAATTGTGGATAGCGGTGGCTCCTAGAAACTAGAAATATCTAATAGAAAACTTAGAGTGATATGCTTGAGGTCTTTCAAGAAGATGTCTGTTGCTGCAGCATAGACTTGGGCCTAACCTAAATAAATAGAAAAGGAATGTAGATGGTAGAAACCTCTCTCACTGGAGACTTAAGTCTTTGAGAAATAATTTGAATGTCAACATCTGGCTCTGTTGCCAGATAAAACTTCAGTTCAACAACCCACCACGGAATTTTTCCCTGATTAATGAGCTAAATTCTAGACTGGAATCCAAGCAATATATATGTTGCCATCCAACTCAGGAAGGGACTGGTTTTCTCGGAAAGAGCACAACTCAGCCAGTGTTCTGGGGACTTCTATTTCCAAGCCATAAAAATATTAAGTACTAGCCATCTGTTTTGCAGATTATGACCTTGATTTCCATCATTCATCAGTTTCCTCTCTCTCTGTCTCCCTCTCTCCCCCTCTGTCTCTCCTGCTCCCTCTCCCTCTCCCATTTACTGAATATTCTATCCTTTCATTTTATGGGCCCCCACTATCAGAGTCTATTAGGGCACCTGATATGAAGTTAGTGGTTTTGAGTGAATATTTTACCTTGTGATGCCATTATGTCAGCCTGTTCCCTTCAACAAAACTGTGATACATTCAGAGCAAAATTAAATACATGACAAGGATTCGTTTAAAAAATTTTTAAATGAATGCTTTGTTGAGATATTTACACACTATTCGATTCACGTATTTGAAGTATGTAATTCAGTGTTACTGTTTGTTTGCTTTGCAGTGCTGGGGATTGAGCCCAAGACTTTGCACATGCTAGGCAAGCACTCTATCACTGAGCTATACATCCCCAGCCTGGTTTTAAATATATATTCACAGAGTGGTACAACCATCACAATTTTAGAACATTTTTGTCACCCCCCCAAAAAAAAAGAAATCTGTCTAATACTGTCATCCTCCATTTCCTCTTTACTCCCCCAACTCTAGGTAACATGTGAATCTACTTGATGTCTCTATAGATTATCCTGTTCTGAAACATACAATGTGTAACTTTGGGGATATGGGTTCTTTCCCTTAATGTGTTGAAGCGCATCCATGTTTTAACATGGACATCTCCTTAATTCTTCTTTAGGACTAAAAAATATCGCATTGCATGGATATACTTTGTTCCTTTATTGCTCAGTAGTGTTCTATGACATAGATGTGTCACAATCTAGCTATTTTCTTATTGATAGATATGTAGATTGTTTTGAAATTTTGTTCATTTCAAATAAGGCTCTTACCAGCATTCATTTGTATGAATCATTTCAAGATTTCTCCCAGGTATTTGCAAACCTGAAGTATTGTTTTATTTGTTTTGTTGTTTTATTGCCAGTTGGATAGAGAGAAAATGATTTCTCCTTTTGGTTTTGTTGCCCAGTTTTAGGGTTACAAATGAGATGGACCATCCTCCAATTTTCCTTGGATTTGACTTTTTAAATCAACAATCTATTCGAGATCCTTGCCCACTTTGCTATGTGGGCATTATGCTTTTTCTGGTTGTCATGCAATTGTGAGTGATAAATTAGGGTTCAATACCTTTGACTGGCATGCCTATTGCAACTATTTCCCCCATTTTTTGTTTCATGCTTTGGCTTTAGCATTATATTCTGTGTTGCCTCCTCAACCCCAATGCTATAAAATAGTCACCTATATTGTCACATCATGAACAGGACAAAGAGTGCCCTGGCCTTTTCCCCAGCCCAGACATTACCATCCCACCTCACACAGAAGGGACCTCCCAGACGTACAGGAAGGTTCTTGGCTCCCAATGTGGTATGAGGAATTTGGGCCAAACCTGAAGAGAAAAAAGGGTCAGAAAGCAATAATATTTCTAACTGACTCCCTGTGGCCTCTGAGAAGCAGCAGTTAGAATGTCAACAGCCAGATAAAATTCCAGGTCAATGGCCCACCGTGGATTTTTCTCCTTGATTCATAAGCTAAATGCCCAGCTAAGATCCAAGCAATGGACAAGTTTCCATTTGAAGTCAGGAAGGAAATAGTTTTCTCATATACACAGCACAACCTGGCCAGTGTTCCAGAAACTTCCATTTCCAAGCCATAAAAATACTTCATTCTGGTTGTCAATTTGCAGATTAGAGCCCCTGACTCCACCAGTAATAATTTTAGGGCAGAGTTTTTTTTTCTTTGTAGGAGGTGGGAGTAGAAATTCTTCTTCTCATAGTATTCCACTGATGTTCACCCCAAACTCCACCCAATCCCTGGATGTGCTTATGGAACAAAATTTCTGTAATTTTTTGGATTTAAAATCACCGTAGGTAAAAAGAACTGTCTTTTATTATTTCAACCTATTGTGCACATCTAAAATAAGTACACACACACACACACACACACACACACACACACACACACACTACCTCTTCCAGTGTTTGTCTGCTTTTTGGTATAACTATTGTGCATAATTCCCACGTGTCTGTAAGCTTGCCATGCTGAGGGGCTTGCGTGTTGCTGTGATGCTGACAGCTATGTCACTGGTATTTCAGATACCAGCAGAGCCACCCATGGTGGACAGGTTTCAGCTGAGCTTCCAGACTAAGACAGACCAGAAAGACCCAGAAGCCCGCTCCCAAAACAGTTAGCCATTGAAAATCCTATGAATAGCAGAGAAGTACCATCAAATGCAGTGCTGGAAAATGAGCCCCCAGGCTGGAAGGCAGTCAAGAAATGACTAGGGAAGAGTTGCCTCCTCAAAGTAGAGTTGACTTTAATGACAGGAATGGAATAAAGACCCTGGGACCGCCTTTTGCTGATGTGGCACCACTCAAAATGAGAAGAAACATAATGGCTGCAACAATGGGCTCAAACATAAAATGATCATGTGCAAGGCACAGTATTGGGTGGTTTTCCTTCTGTTGTATATAAAGTCACTATGAGTCGGGTTCAACTTGATGGTACCTAGCAATAACAAGTTTGTACATAATAGATAACTTTTAGAAATGCAACCTTGCAGCAAATAGCTCATTGCTTCTTGTTAAGGGCTGAAATCTGTCCCTTCAGCTTCATATTGGACATCTGACTCACAGTAACTCAGATTGTAGCCTTCCTTGGAGGCAGGATTTTTAAGGAGGTAATCAAGTTAAAATGAGGCCACTAAGGTGATCCTAATCCATGTGTGCCTGACTCATGACGTGGTGTTTTCAGTCACATCATATGGTTGTGAATGCTGGACATTGACCAAGGGAAACAGGAGAAGAATGAATGCTTTTGAACTATGGTGTTGGATTATTGAATATACCATGGACTGCCAAAAGAACCAACAGATCTGTCCTAGAGGAAGTACAACCAGAGTGCTCCTTAGAAGCAAGGATGGCCAGGTTGCGCCTTACATATTTTGGACATGTAGTCAGGAGACACCAATCCCTGGAGAAAGACATCATGTTTGGGAGAGTGGCAGGTCAACGGAGAAAAAGGAAAACCCTCCACCAGATGGATTGGCACAGTGTCTGCAACAATGGGCTTAAACATAAATAAGATCACATGCCTGGCACAGAATTGGGAAGTGTTTCGATCTGCTGTACATAGGGTCGCTATGAGTCGGACTCGACTCCATGGCGCCTAACAACAACAACAACAACAAAGTGATGAAATGGGGTGGGGTTTAGCTCAGTTGGTAGAGTGCCACTCTGCATTCTCTGGGGTCCCGTGTTTGATTCCCAGCACCACAAAAAATGGGAGAAGGACATGGCAATCCACTCCCTAATCAATTCCGAAACAGCCATTGAAACGCTATGAGGGGCTCTATGAGTCGGACCCGACTTGACAGCACCTAACAACAACAACAACAAAGTGATGGGATGGCGGGAACTCATCTTATTTGCCCCCCTGGCCTTGCTCTTATACTCAGGAATTCAACAGGCCCTGGTCAGGTGTTGCTGTGAAGGTCTTTTGTACCTGTGGCTCCTATTCACAGTCAGTTGACTCTAAATACAGGAGATTAAGTTCCATAACATGAATGGGTCTTATCCGATCAGTCAGAGGGCTGAAGGGCATGGATCAGGCAGTTGTCATTGCTGTAGCAGAAAAACCAACCCAAACCAACTTATGGGGTAAGAGGTTTACTGGGCGCCAATGGTTAGAAAACCAGTCCATAATGCTGGCAGGGCAGGCATGACAGCGGTGGCAGCAGTGGCAGTAGCAGTGTCAGCAGTGGAAGGGCCCATGTAAGACAACCTCATGGCATGGTAGACCAGGCACAGAGAGCAACCTGAACGGTGGGTCTGGGGTAAAACCTCCGAAGTCCCACCCCTAGGGAGCTACTTCTGCAAATCAAGAATCCCATCTCCAAAAACTTTCGTATTCTCCCAGGACAGAGCCACCAGCCGGGGTCCAAATGGTAAAACACAGGACCTTTTGGGGACACTTTATCTTCAAACCCTGACAGAGCAAACACTGAGATTTCTCCGAGGAAGAAGAAGTTCTGTGTTGAGATTGCATTTTCAGCTCCTGCTTGAGATTTTAGCCCCTCCAGCCAGCCCTACAGACTTTAGAATGGCCAGACCCCATAATCACCTGAGCTGATCTTTGCAATGAATCTCCTTTTTTAGAAACTGTGTGTGTGTGTGCATGTGTGTGTGCCTGTATGTTGTTGTTGTTGTTGTTGTTAGGTGCCACTGAGTTGGTGTCTGACTCATAGCAACCCTATGTACAACACGTGAAACACTATTGTCAGTGCTTCTCTGCTATTCATACGGTTTTCAATGGCTGATTGTTTTTTGGGAGTGGTTTCCCAGGTGCCTGTATGTAGATATATGTATGTCTTGTGTACACACATATATACATATACCTACACACACGCATATACATGTTTGTATACTACTTCTAGTTTGCTATACTGAAATTAATTTTTTCATTGTTCTGGAGGCTGGAAGTTTGCAGTTGAGTGTATACAGTGTTGGTCCCTTCTGAGGCCCCCCTTCTCAGCTGGCCACCCTCTTTCTGTCCTCACATGGTCTTTCCTCTGTGCCTGTTTGTATCCAAATTTCCTCCTCTTATGAAAACACCAGGCTTACTGGATTAGGGCCCAGCCTAGTGACCTTGTTTTACCTTAATTACCTCCTTACAGATCTTATCTCCACATAATGTCATGTTCTAAGATCTGGGGGTTAGAACTTAAACATCTGAGTTTAGGGTGCAGAGAGGAGCACACACATCAGCCCGTAGCACTCCTGGTTCCGTGTCTGGAGTGGAGCTCCGGTGGATCCTGGAATAGATACCACTTCTGCTTAAGGAATTGGGTTGGCAACTCCCTCCTTGAGAAAGGCAAGGATGTCAAAGGATGGCGGGGTCCTTGTAGCAGGGTAGAGACCTCCTAAAAAGGGGAAAGAGTCTTGGCCTCTGTCTCTGTGCAGGGAAAATGTTTTTCTAACATTTCACTCATCCAGAGGACGATGGAACGGCCAACCTCTGCTCAGATCCGTCTCTGTGCGCCTCATTAATTCCCTAGAAAGAACTTCTGGAAATTGAATTACTGGGTCAAAGGGGATGAAAGATCCTCATGATTTGCTGTAGTAGTGAATTTTATTCCAAGTCAGGCACTCAGCCATCATCCCTGTTTATTTGTTGCTGCATTTCCATTTAGTCATTTTCACTGACTAGCTAGGCATACAAATTTTTACTTAAAATTGAGGCTATATATGCATACACATTTGCAGCTTATTATCCTATGTTTTCACCCATGAGGATGTCACCATGTTGTTTCTTCAGCTTTTGATTGCATTGTCCACAGGAAAGGAATTTGCTATTTTCTCTTGATTATGGTAGTTCTAAGTTCTTTTTTTATATGTTGTTCTTGTACTTTATAGTCTTGTTTCTGATTCAACCCACAAAACATGCAGTGATATAGCTCTGTGGACCAGCACTGCATTCTTGAAGAATCAACTCATTGAATTGGATTAATGGGAAGACCAAAACCAGGTGGATAATGAACTTGACACATAGTACTGAGAATCCTTTTACCAGAAAGGTTGATACTACTTCTCCAACCATCAATATCTGAAATCATCCCCAATCCAGAAACCACCTTGACTTGGTTTTGTGGTGGTAATTTGCAAATTCAGATATTCTGGCAGTGTCAGGTGCATGAAATGTTACAGTGATATGAGGATCTAGCAATCCATTATCTATCCTCCCATACACTTATCCACCTACCTATCCATCATTTAACCATCCGTCATCCATCCCTCATCCATATGACCATCTTTAATTTATCATCCATCCATCCATCTGTCCATTCACCATCCATCCATCTTTCATCCATCCATAATCATCAAGCACAGTCAGGCATTTTCAACAAATAGCTAATGAGTACCTACTAAGTTACATGCATTGTTTGGATGCCAGCTTACCACAGGGAACAGAACAGACAGATTTGCTGCCCTTGGAGACTTGTAGCTACTGGACGGACTAAAGATTCCAAATGGATGTGTGACATAATATGGGCAGAAGATGTTAGATGCAATGATGAAAATAAAAGGTATGATCTTAAAGTGAAGGTAACAGAAAGGGGTTGATCTTAAAGTGAAGGTGACAGATGGGGAGGTCAGAGAAGATTTAAGTGGGGACATTGGTCTCAGTTCAAAATGGCAGCAAAGAGGCTGCTGAAACCATCCTGGAACAGAAAGTCCCCACAGGAGGAGCACTTAGTGCATGCATCAGAGGGAAGAAGAAAAGGTTTCTGTATGGAAAAGAAAGAAGGACAGTTGAAGAGTTAATGGGAAGAATACTGGAAAGGTCAGCATGGACCTGATGGTGCAAACCTCACAGACCATGGTTGGGGGTTGAATTGTGCTCCCTCACAAAAAGATTATATATATATATATATATATATATATATATATATATATATATATATATATACTGAGATCTGGACTGGGATTTAGCTCAGTTGGTAGAGCGCTGCGCTGCAGTCTCTGAGGTCCTGAGTTCAATTCCCAGCACCACAAAAATGGGAGAAGGACCTGGCAATCCACTCCCAAGGCAATCCTGAAAAACAGTCTGCCATTGAAAACCCTATGAGGGTCGCTATGAGTCGGATACCGACTCAACGGCACCTAACAACAACAACAACATACTGAGATCTTAGGTAGTGAATGTGAACTGTGAACTCATTTGGAGACACTATTTTTGCAAATGGGACCCAGCAAACATGAGATCCTACTGGGTTACAGTGGGCCCTAAGTCCAATGACTAGTGTCCTTACAAGGAGAGAGAGATTTAAAGACAAAGAGGAGATGTGTAAGGAGGATGCCATATGAAGATGGAGGGAGAGGTTAGCGTGATGCATCCACAAGCCAGGGGATGTGCAGGTGGCCAGACCCACTGAGAGACAGTAGAGCAGCACGGAATGGAGTCTCCTTCTGAGCCTCCAGAGGGAATCGACCCAGCCAGCACCCTGACTCCGTACCTTTGGCTTCCTGACCTATGCGGGAACAGACTTCTGTTGTTGTAAGCCACCCAGTGTGTGGTACCTTGTTACACTGGCACTGTACAATTTATTTTAAAAGACTTCTGTTCCCCAAAATGGTAGTAAGTGGGAAGATGAACATGGTAAGTAAAAGCAATTATTAAAGTCCTAGGAAATGAATCCCCTGTGTGTCTGTCAACTTGTGCAGTAGGGATTTGCATGTTGCTGTGATGCTGAAAGCTGTGCTGCCTGTATTTCATATACCAACAGAGCCACCCACGGTGGACAGGTTTCAACTGAGCTTCCAGACTAAGACAGACTAGGGAGAAGGACCCAGAAGCCCACTCCTGAAACAATTAACTACTGAAAACCCTATGAATAGCAGAGAAGCCCTGTCAAATACAGTGTTGGAAAATGAGCCCCACCAGCTGGAACACATTCAAGAAACAACTGGAGAAGAGTTGCCTCCTCAAAGTAGAGTCAGCCTTAATGATGGGAATGGATTAAAGCCCCTCGGACCTCCTTTTGCTGATGTGGCACCACTCAAAATGAGAAGAAACCTAGTATCTGCAACAATGGGCTCTAACATAAAAAGATTAAGTGCATGGCACAGTGTTGAAGTGTTTGTTCTGTTGTATATCAGGTTGATATGAACCGGATATGACTCAACAGCACCTAACAACAACAGGAAACTAAGACACCAGGGAAAGGGATTCTCTGTCCTTCCAATGACAACAGAAGCCATGATGTAACTTTTAAAGATCACACTGGCTGATTGGTGGGCAAGGGCATTGGAGGGAGGAGAAGCTGAGAGATGGAAAGATGCTTCTAGGGTCACCCAAGAGAGGGAGAGGATGAGGTTTCAATGTCTGTCCAGGAATCTAGTAATGGATGCTTAGGCCAGCATGGTAGCAAAGATATCCTTGGGAGAGGGCAGAGGGAGATGCCAACATTTTAATGCTAATAGAAAATGTGACTCCGATGGGATTCATCGAGTGATAAGGCAGCCTTCTCCCTGGGCTAAAGCAGTTGGAATGTTGTCTCAGGAAGATGAAGCCAGAATGCAGCAACACATCCTAAAATGGCCTTCAGTTTATAAGCTTCCTTCCTGACTTCAATGAAAACACACACACACACACACACACACACACACACAAACACACACACACACACGCATCTCTTTCCAAGAGATGTACAGTGTAGGCACTATCCTGGAGACACCCATTTCTAAAGCTTTGCCCTATGATTATTTCTTTTGTAACTGTTGTGAAGTTTTAATCATAGAGAAAAAGATGGAATAGCACAAAGAACACCAAGATTCTCCCCTCACATTTCATAATTGCTTCATTTATCATGTTCATCTTCCTGCTGATCTCCCATGTGGGGGAACAGAATTATTTTAAAATAAATTTCAGGCTTCAAGACCCTTCACCCCTCAGCGCTTCAGCACGTATCTTCCAATAATAGGAACAATCTCTTGCATAAGTTCCACAGCATTCTTTCCTCTAACCATCCCTTGACACAGGTACCTTTTTACCTATCAGCCAGCTCTTTGGGAGATGACAGACTCAAAACCTGTTTTTACCAACTTGTCTTCTAATTGTGGAGAGGATGGATAGCCCTACATATACACTTATAAGTGTGCAGGTGTTTTAGCCTAAAGTGCTGCCAGAAGTTTGGCACATGGTTCCTGCTCAATAAACGCCCATCAAATTCTGCAGGATACTCCTGAGGACTCTGAGAGCATATGAAGAGTTCCACTTATCATCCCCATTCTGCTCTGGCTGACCTTTCTTCCTGGTGGACATTGTGTTTTCTTTGTCTCGTGTGTGGACTCACCTGGATTTCCTCCAGCTGGACGCTTTCTAACCATTCCAGACACGTTGGCACCCAACCTTGGTGTCAGGTCAGACCTTGGCAAACGTGCGTGTGTAAACTCATTTGCTGCCTCTCTGCTGCCCATTGCATGTATTTGCCAGCTTCCTGCCCACACCTGAGCAACAGCTACTCACTGGCTGCCTGCACTCTCTTCTCTATTCATGTTGGGTCCTGGATCCTTCTGTAGCTATGTATTAGTTAGCTGTTGACTCTACAGCAGAAAATCCTACCAAAGCAATCTTATGGGAGGAAAATATTTATTGGGAGGTCACAGAGGATCAGTCCGTAATGGCAGCTTGGTGGGACAGGAGGCAGAGAGCTTCCTGGGGCCACAGGTCCGGGGTAAAATCTTCCTAAGGCCCATCCCCAGGCTGCCACTTCAGCAAAGCAAGAAACGCACTTCCCAAAGTTTTATGACCTCCACCAACAGCTCCACCACTGGGGGACAAAACGTTCAAACCCATGACCTCTGGGGGAGATTCAGGTTTAAACCCATAGCTAGCTACTATAGCCAGGTACTGTCTGCTCACCACAAGGAAAAAGGGTATTTCAACAACCTTGCAATGCAAAGCATCTCGCTAAAAACACATCGCAGCAACCAATATCTATAAAACAAAAGATGGGTAGATCTGACTTCATATATACTGAAAATAGAGGAAACTGAGGAAAACATTCCATTAAAAAAAAGAGAAGGCTGAGGGTGAAGGTGCCTGCTTGTACTGCCAGCACTTGGGAGGTAGACTCAGGAGGATCTCAGGTTTGAGCCTGGGCTACGTAACAAGGCCCTGTCTCAAAAATAAATAAGTAAATAAATAAATAAAAGAAAGAAACTGGCAGGAGCAGATGCGATAGACTTAAAAATTATAGGGTTAATACACAAAGAGTGAAAATAGATAAAAAAAGACAAAGGCAGAAGAGCAAAGTGGGCAATGGATGGGAACAAGCTCTTGACAAGAGGAGAAAACTGAAATTTTTTAAGAAGATGAAATGCTACTCCACTTTCCTCACAGGCTAACCAACTCCATATTAAAAATCAAAATGAGGCTGGGGAAATAGCTCAGTAGTGGAGCGCTTTGCCTACTGTGCACAAGGCCCTGGGGTCGATCCCCATCACCAAATATAAGTAATAAATGAATAGACAATGAGATGTCCCTTTCTGCCATCTAGACAGAAAAAGATGATTGAAAAAAAGAAACCATGAGATCGAGGCAAGGGCATGGCATGGGGTAGGGGTTACTTGCAGGCTGGTGTTGAAAGTTTGAGTAACAACAGCATCTCTGATACCGGTTTACACAAGCAGCCTGCCTACCCTTTGACTAAGCAATTCCTTATCTGGGAACTGAGTCTTCATCCAAATGGAGAAAGAACATGTTCACAGAGTCCACTCAACAGAACAGACACGGGTGAGGTCCTTTCCCAAGAGGCACTTCCGATGAGCAGAACTAACCCATGAGAAACAAGCACAAAAGAGATAGAGATAGATAAAGCCATTTGGTGTTGTTGGAAAAGCTGTCAGCCATGGTTCTCAGGCAGGGGATTTTGCCTCTTCCGCTCCAGGGCAATGCTTAGAGACATTTTTGATAGTCAGGACCAGGGCTGGGAAAGTTGTCACTTGTATCTAGTCGGTAGAGACCAGGGACGTCAGCAAATGTCCCACGCTGCACAGCCCAGTCCTTTCCCACAAGAAAGAGCACATCAATGCTGGGACCCTGACCTATAGCCCGGCAGGTCAGCTCTTTGATATATGCCCTGGGAAAGCTTCCTCTGCTCCCATGAAGACTCAAGTACAACAGTGCCCACTGCAACATTTACTCATAGCAACTGAACGTCAACCATGTGTCGGGCACCAGGCTAGGGATGGGGGCCATTTATACTCTGTGTAGTGAAATGTTGTTGTTGTTGTTGTTAGGTGCCGTCAAGTCGGTATCCCACTCATAGCGACCCTCTTACAACAGGGGAAACACTATTGTCAGTGCTTCTCTGCTGTTCATAGGGTTTTCAATGGCAGATTGATTTTTGGGAGGGGGTTGCCAGGTCCTTCTCCCAAGCCTACAGCTTCTGGTGTTCCCAGGTGGTCTCCCATCCAGGTACTAACCAGGTCCGACCCTGCTTAGCTTCCGAGATCTGACGGGATCGGATGCCACAGGGCTACAGCTGCAGGCAGTAGTGAAATGAGGGCAACTTAAATGTTTACTGACAAGATAACAGATAAATAAATTGTGGTGCTGATGCTTCTTGACTCATGCTAGGGTCATTGTTATTGTTAGGTGCCATCAAGTCGGGTCCAACTCATAGTGACCCTGTGTACAACAGAATGAAACACTCCCCAAGACTGTACCATGCTGGGCACTATGTCAGTGCTTCTCTGTTATTCATAGGGCTTTGTATGGCTGATTGTTTCATAATTGTTTCAGGAGTGGGCTACTGGATCCTTCTCCCAAGCCTACAGCACCAGGTATTCCCAGCCAGTCTCCCATTCAAGGACTAACCAGACCCAGCCCTGCTTAGCTTCTGAGATCAGAGGAGATTGGATGCCAGGGTGGTATGGCTATAGACCGAGTGCTAAGGTTACATCCTGCTAAACCCATCTTCCTTCTTTCCTTCCTTCCTGCTTCCCTGTCTGCCTACCTTTCTTCCTTCTTTCTTTCTTTCCTCTCTCTTTCTTTCCTTTATTTCCATGCTGAGGATCAAACCCAGGGCCTTGTGCATGCTAAGTAGGTGCCCTATCACTGAGCTACACTCCCTATCCCTAACTTCCTTTTCAGTTGAAAATATCTGAAGTTGAATACAACGAACCTACCAAACACGACAGCTTAGCTACACAACATGCTGTAGAACATCAATTGTTTTCCCCTGTGATTACATGGCTGACTTCTAGCTGTCGCTTGTGGCAGCTGCCCAGCATCGTGAGGGAGTATCGAGGGCATATTGCTAGCCTAGGGAAAGCTCACAATTCAAACTCTGGTGCACACTCTCTACTGTGTATCACTTTTGCACTATTGTAAATTGAACCGCCATCAATCGGGAGGTGTGTGAACATTTGTAATGTCCTCCCAATACAGCAGGTTGAAGACCAAGATTACCTGTGTCCGTATAGATAAATCTCAGTGAACAGAGTAAGCAGCACTGAGAAGCAGCCCACCAATTTCCACCACCCCTCCCCGCTACCTTTGCTCTCTTGCACTTAACTCCACACATGAAATTGTCTTCCTTCCCCAAAAGTGTGTGGTCTTGTGTTGTTATTCTGAGTTCCTATAGCAATGCAACCCATATGGAGCCCCAAATGAACGCAGCTGTGGGCGCCACCAAATGTGGACACTCATTCCAGTCCCACCAAGAGGAGAAAGATCTCCCCAGGCCTCTGTAGACTGGGGTGAGAGCTGGAAGAATGAATGAAGCCACTTATTCTGCCAACAAACATTTATGATGCACCTAGGTGTTCTTGCCGGGCATTTTGAAGTCCTCCTCCACCCCCCACACATCAGAGCCTGGAAAATTCCACTCTGGAGGCTTCTCTGGAGCCCCCCCCCTCCTCTGCACTATTTGCTGTTTCCATGGCAACAGCCCGAGCCCCTCTCGGTCCCCTGGACCAGGTAATTGTTCCGAGGGAAAAACAAACCAGAGCAGCTGCAGCCGGTGGGAAAGAGGGGAAGAGGCAAACCCGTGACCCTACAGGAGAGGTCCCAGGGCCCTTCAAACGCATTCTTGGATGAAAGTTTTGCAAGAGATCACACAACAGATCCTCCCCAGGATCAACTGAGCTTCCCCAGACCCTGCTAGAAATCACACATCATATATATTCAACATCCCTCCATTCCCACTACCCCAGATAAGCAGAGAGTTAATGCCCTGTCCGGAAAAGGAGACGTCAATCCAAACTTTTTCATGTGCCGTTGGAGGATGTACGTCAATACTCACAATATACACACGCTTTGATCTTCTCTCCCACTTCTATAATCTCCTCTTAATGGATAGCTCTCTCTCATGCCCACAGATTTCCACGGGGACTCGTTACAACCCTGCTTGCATGATCAAACGTTGAGAAACACATTGATAAACTGTGTATGTATATATGGTAAAATATGAAATGTCATGCCTCCATAATCAGGAAGAGAAAATGCAGTTCTTCTTAGAAATGAAATCAAAGCTTTTTAAACAACAACAAAATTATCTTGTGTATTCTGAGTGAAAGACACAGTGTACGAAACTGCGAATAAATTATTATCCCAATTTTATTTAAAAATGTTCTTGTATAAATACAGACCAAACAGACTGGAGGGAAGCACAGAGAAATGAAAATAGGGGTGTTTTCCCCCCCGGCCCGTCTGATGTGGAAGATAATTAGGTTTCGTGGATCTCATCCTTGGGGGTTTTCATTTCTTTGCCCTAGGAATGCCACTTCCAGGAATTCTTTCTTGAGAATTATGAGCTACCCAGAGGACGTGTGCGCAAGATTGTTCCTTCTGGAGGTTTAGAGGAGAAAGACATTTTGTCTTTACAAAAGTAGACCAGGATTCTCTTTGCTCTGTGTATTTCAATGGGTCCCATTTTTCAGGGGAGGGGACCCCACTCGTAGGTCACTTGTTCCCTTGTGCCTCCCCCCTCATCCCCCCTCCTCCAGCTCTGCCACTGTGGAGATAGCTGTTTCCTAGAAAGGGACAGGCACAGGAGATGTTCCCAACATGGCCTCAGCTCTGTCTTTGGTGAACTGTTCTTCCTTTTCCAGAATCTCCTCCCAGAAAACTCGGCTCACACGTAGGGTTCTTGTCTCTAAGGGCATATCTTCCCCATGGTGCACGTTTAGGAAGCATTCGTGGGGAAATCCAAGGCAGCAACCAGAGGGGGCACTGTAGTTGCCCTCACATACTTCCCATCCATGACTGACTCTCCCTCCTGGACTGCTCCTGGGCAGCCCACGCCCCTGTCTCTCCACTGCCCCAAGTCATCCACACCTGTCACCTGTGTTCCCACAGCTGTCTCCTTGCTGATCTCTGTTCCTCTGCCTGCAGCCTTTAGCCTTTTTCTGTACAGGATGTAGGCAGAAAATTCCAGAAGAAATGACTAACCATTCTCTTCTCTTGCTTAAAAACTCCAACAGAGGGGAAGTGGGAAGAGGGTCGTGAGAGAGTAAAGGCGACGTTAATATGAGCAATGTACAATGGAATGCATGTATGGACATGTCATAATAAGATCCATTAAATTGTACCTTAAAAATTACTAGTAAAAACAAGTTTTAAAAATTAAAGAAAAAAAAAAAGATTCCTACTGCTCTTTAACTCTTCACCAAGACCTACAGAAAATTCAAGCCCCAGAATTCCTCCTTGGAGCGTCTCAGAGGGAACCATTGGGTTAAAGTTGGGCTTACCTCAAAGCTGTATTTGCATGATGGGATTTGATTTAATCACTATTGTCTATTGTAAAAATGTACACAGAAAGTGAAGGTATGAAGAAATCAATGTCAAACTGCCACTGACCTTTCTTATTTCGAATTACAATGGGTTATAAGCTAACAGGCATATATGAAAATAGACCACAGGATAGTTAATTTTGTGTGTCCATTTGGCCAGGCTATGCTGCTCTGTTTTTGATCACACACTAGTCTAGATGTTGCTGTGAAGGCATTTTGTAGGTGGGATTAGCATTTACAGTCAACAGACTTCAATAAGGATAGCGCCTTATCATGGTCTTAAACACAGAGATTTGGACATTCAGCCCTCTCACTTGCCCTACAGATTTCAGACCCAAGACCGTAACATCAGCTTTTCCCTGTTTCCAGTCTCCCAGCCCACCCTTCAGACTTGCTGGCTCCCACACTCACGTGAGCCAACTCCTTAAAATGAACTTCTCTTTACTTCTCTCTCTCTCTCTCCCTTTCTGTCTCCCTCCCTATTTTCTTCTCCATCTGGCTTGGTCTTTCTTTGTCCCATCTCTCTTCCACTCTGATTCCTTCCCTTCCTGCCTCTTCCTGTATGAATTTCTCTCTCTCTTTGCCCATCTCTCTCTCTCTCATACACTCCCCTCTACACACACACACACACACACACACACACACACACACACACACACACCTTGTTGGTGTCTCCCTGGAGAACCCTCACTAACATAGGTAGGCATCATGTGGACAAGTGCATGGCACATACATATACCATTAAGGGGCTGGGGTTTTGCTCAGCTGGTAAAGTGCTTGCTCTGCACTCTCTGAGGCCCTGGGTTCAATCCCCAACACTACAAAAATGGGAGATGGTTCTGGCAGCCCATTCCCAAAGCAATCAGCCATTGAAAACCCTATAAATAGCAGAGATTCACTGACATAGCACCGGGCATGGCACAGTATCAAGGAGTGCTTCGTCCTGTTGTACATTGGATCTCTATGAGTTGCACCCAACTTGACACCACCTAACAACAACAACAACAACAAGACCCATGTCAGGCCCTCAGAACAGGAGATCAGCGCAGTCCATAGACAATGAGGGGGCCCTTTGATCCAATAGTCTACTTCAGGGATGTTGGATCCCATGGACATTCACAAAAGTGCACATATTCACACAGCCATGCTGGGCAGGGTCTAGTTAAAAAGTCCATAGGATGTGTGACTGGGATGTAAAGCACAATATTGCTGCAGGATTTTACAGTCCAAAACCATAAACTCCCGTTGGATGAAACAACTGTTTCCAAGGCTACCTAAGGCTATGGTGCATGTTAAATAAACAAAAGCTAGATTAAAAACCTATGCATGTACCCAAATTTGAGTAAATTTGATCTGTACAATCCATTATTTGCCTTCCACATAAATCCATTGAACATCTGCTGTGTATCAGACATTCTACCCACCATGGATACAGTGGAGATTAGAAAGAGAACGTGTCTACTTGCATGCTCCTGGGTGCAAAAGACAGACTATAAGTATAACACCATTTTGGAAAGCAGTTTGACAATGTCTAAGGAAGCTGGTGATGTGTTTACCTATCACCTAGAAATTCCAGTTGGATGTTTGTGCGTTGGAGAAATTCTTGCACGTAGAGCAGAGAGGGTAAGTTCAGGAATGTTCATTGCAACATTCATTTGTTTGGCAAATATTTACTGAGCAAAACCTATGCCCCAGGCCTGCCCTAGGCACCGGAATGTACAGCCCTGCTTATAACAACAAGAAAATAAGGCAGGGGAAGGGGGTCGTCCTAAGTGTCCACTGACCAGAAAATGGGCAATAAATTGAGATATGTCCATTAATCATTCAACCTTATCAGGTAGGAGACTGAAACACATACACTCTATTAGGCCTTTATTGAGCAGAAGCTGCCCACAGAAGCTGCTGGGGCTGTCTCTATCAGTGGAGAGAACAGCAGCTGGGGGAAGAAATGGCGAGGTTTTATGGGCTCTAGGTGGGAGGGGGAAGGGGTAGCTAATGTGCCACAATGGAATAGGTAGCAGGACAGTGTGTGGAGGGTTTTAATAGGCTGGAAGAGGGAAAAGGAAGTAGTCATCAGTCACCAGGCCCCAGGGCAGCTTTGGCGGACTTTTAAGGGCTGGGGCATGATGGGAGAAGAAGGTGCCATCTTATAGGGAGATGCCATTTTGTAACAGGTCCTGCCTAACAAACCTTTATGTACCAAGGATTCACTGGGTAAAAGACCAGGCTAGGGAGTGAGATGCAGCAGAAACCAGGCTAGGGGGTGGGATGCAACAGAAGCCAGGCCATCAAAAATCCCCACCTTCCTGGGATGCTCATTCTTGTAGAGATGATGGACAATGAAGTGTACAGCACAGCACATGCAATCACATAGGGATAAGAGTTACAAGAGAAATAAATCAGAGAAATGAGAGAAAGAGAGACTATTTTAGATGTCCCCACATCTGTCAGCTTGTCGTGCTGTGGGGGCTTGCGCGTTACTGTAATGCTGAAAGCTATGCCATCAGTATTTCAGTTACCAGCAGGACCACCCATGGTGGACAAGTTTCAGCTGAGCTTCCAGACTAAGACAAATTACAGAGAAGGATGTGGCAGCCCACTCCTGAAACAATGAGCCAATTAAAACCCTGATTAGCCGAGAAGTACTATTAAATATAGTGCTGGAAACTGAAGGCCCCAGGCTGGAAGACATTCAAGAAATGACTGGGGAAGAGTTGCCTCCTCATCGTAAGGTCAACCTTAATGGCAGGAATAGAGTAAAGCCCCTAGGATTTCCTTTTGGTGGTGCAGCACGACTCAAACTGAGAAGGAATGCATGGCTGCAACCATGGACTCAAACATGAAAAGATCATGTGCATGGCACGGTGTTGGATAGTGTTAAGTTCTGTTGTACGTAGGGTCGCCATGCAATGGATCCAACTTATAGGGGATCCTTCCCAGAGAAGTCACCGGTCAGTACACAGTCTTCTCCCAGTGTTGACGGAGCCTCAGTTCCAGGATGGTTTGGGGAGGTTGTTCAAGCATCTTATATAAAATGATGTAGTATTTTCAACAACCTAATGCATCCTCCTGTACACTTTAAATCATCTCTACATTACTTAGGGGCTGGGCTTTAGCTCAGTTGGTAGAGTGCTGCTGGGCACTCTCTGAGGCCCTGGGTTCAATCCCTAGCATTGCAAAAAATGGGAGGACCTAGCAGCTCACTCCTGGAATAATCAGCCACTGAAAACCCTATGAATAGCAGAGAAGCACTGACAATAGTGCCAGGCATGGAACAGTGTCAGGGAGTGTTTTGGTCTGTTGTACATAGGGTCACTATGAGTCGGACCTGACTGGATGCTACATAACAGCGACAAACAACACATTACTTAAGTACCTAGTAAAATGTTGTTGTTGTGTTGTTAGGTGCCATCAAGTCATGTCTGACTCATAGCGACCCCTATAGGGTTTTCAATGGCTGATTGTTTCTGGATTGCCTCCGGAGTGGGTTGCCACATCCTCCCTTTTTTGTGGTACTGGGAATCAAACTCGGGACTTCAGAGACTGCAGAGTGGCGCTCTACCAACTGAGCTAAATCCCAGCCCAGTAAAATGTTAATGACATTTAAATAGTTATTGTACTCCATTGCTTAGAGAATAATGACAAGGAAAAAGTCTGTATGACTTTAGCAAAGATGCTGCTTTGTTTTTCAGATATTTTCCATCCACAGTTGGTAAAGTTGGTAGATGTGGAACCCAAAGATACAGAAGACTACACTTTTATTTAAATGTTTCTCTTCTCAGAGGAAAAAAGCCCCAGGACCCAGTTTCCTGAAATAGAAACCTGTAAATACTCCGGACTCCCCACTGCCCACATCCTGGCCACCAGGCCACTGGGCGCCTTCATTATATCCCTCAGGGTGCTCTTGAGCCTGCCTGCTGGTCTACCTGCACTACCTGTGTCTTCTCTCCCCTGGGTCTCCAGATCCACCATGCTTGAGTTTCTTCAGCCATCCCCTGAGAAGACAAATGGAACGTCTTTATAAGGTCTAAATTGCGGTTCTCCCTTGCCTGAAACACCCTGAATAATTGCCCGTGAGTTTTGTATTGATACTCAAATTCTCCTCAGGATACTCTAGAATTTGGGGCTTAGAATTTCTACACAAGAGGGATTTCAGGGAATAAGTGAGCCAGAGTGAGGGTGTACTGAGGTCTGCCTCATCTGCAAAATGTTGTCATTAGTTGTGAAAGAAAGAAAGGAAGGAAAGAGGGAAAGATAAAAGGAAAGAAGAATGAATGGGTGAGGGAAGGAAGGAAAGAAAGAGGGAGGTAGGGGCCTCTTTTTTATTGTTCCTGTGGCTAACTTCACAAATACACATGGAAAGTAAGGTTACAAAATCATAAAGAGTACTCTTACTTACATCTCACTTGTTATATGTTATTTATCTCCTTCATTTTAATTATTTTCATTGATTTTTAAATTTAACTCAACATGACACAGGATTTGGGGAATGAATTTGCAGGGTTCCAAGAATGTCATTTGGTGCAGTAATTAAAACCATTACAAAATTAGAGCCAGGCACAGTGGTGCACGCTTGTAATCCCAGCGACTTGGGAGGCAAGAGGAACACAAGATCGAAGTCAGAGGCAGCCCGTGTAAGTTAGTGAGACTCTGTCTCAAGATAAAAAATAAAAAAGGGACTGAGGGTGCAGCTCAGTGACAGGGTATGCAAAAAGTATGTGCAAGACACTGGGGTCAGCTCCCCAGTACCACATAAAAAGAAAGAAAGAAAATTAGAGATAAGATATTTAACCCTAGGAAAGTAGAGAGAAACTCATCTGCCACTGGGTCCAGAGCTATAATCTACAAAACAGGCAGCTAGTTTTAAATCTGTTTATGGTTTGGGAATGAATGTGTCCAGAATACTGCCACATTTTACTGTTTCCAAGAAAGTCATTCTTTCCAGAGTGAAGAGATGCCAGACGGAGACTTTGCACCCGACTCTGGCATTCAGCTCATTAATCATTAGGCAGGTCGGTTTATCCGGCACTTGGGTTGAATGTCAGCATTCTTAGGGCTTCGTCCAAAGGGCCGTGAGATTCCAGGAGAAACTTCTCTGTATATGAACTCTCCTCTCAGCCGAAGTCTGGCCCAGATTCCCCTAGGAGCAGCCAGAGCCTGGACTCCGTTGAAGAACACAATTTCTCTATGGTTTGGAGCCCGTTAGGTATCTTTTTCTCAACTCGCTTGAGACAGTGTTTAAATGATCTCAGTGTTATGGATAGGAAAGGGCTCAAGAAGAGGTCACAAAAACACACAAGCATGGGTGAAAAGAGACATAAACTTGACCACATAGAAATAGTGAGATACCATTTCACACCCACTACAGTGGCTAGCGCAGAAAACTTAATAAAATAAAACAAGTGTTAATAAAATAAAACAAGTGTTGATGAAGGTGTGGAAAAGTTGGATACCTTGTACACTGTTTCTGGGAAGGTAACACAGTGTAGCCACTTTGGAAAACAGTAAAGAGCTTTCTCAAAACATTAAATGCGAGCTACCCTACGACCCAGCTATCCCTCTTCTGAAGAGATACCCAGAAGAATTGAGAACAGAGTCTGAAACACCTGTACACCCATGTTCAATAGCAGCATTATTCATGGGATCCAGATGGGTGAATAAACAAAACTATAGTATATCCATATGGGTGAAGGAGTGGCAATCCACTCCCAAGGCAAGCCTGAAACAATCAGCCATTGAAAACCCTATGAAGGTCGCTATGAGTTGGACAGGACTCCCTGGCATTTAACAACAACAACAGCAATAGTATATCCATGCAGTGGAATACTATTCTGCCTTAAAGATAAAGGGAATTCTGATATATGCAACAACATGAATGACCCTTGAGGATGTTATGCTAAGTGAAATAAGCCAGTACCCAAAGGACTAATATTATAGGATTCCACTTATAGGGAATATTTAAACTCATGGAGACAGAAAGTACAATGGTGAGTGCCAGGATCTGGGAAAGGAATAAAATAATTGTTTAATAGATACAGAGTTCCAGTTGTATAAGATGAAAAGAGTTCCGGAAATGGATAGTGGTGATGGTTGCACAACAAAGCAAATATACTTAATACCACTGAACTGTACACATAAAAACGGTCGATATGGGTAAATTTTACTTTACGTATGTATTGAAGGAGTTAAGGACATACCCTCTCAAAATATGCCAAGTTGTCAAACTGATTATTTCAAGCTGAAGTCAGTTGGTGAACTGTGGCTGCAGGAAAGCCCTCTTGGCTTGCCTTTCCTACGTGCAGCAGCAAGTCATAAGGATTCTTTGGGGAGGTACAGCCCCATACCAAGGATGGGAAAGAACTTGGTCACAGAGACCTGTCACTGTGGCTGCACTGAATCTGAACAAACTCTAAAGTAACCTCTACCTTCCATGAGCTTCTCCAACCCCACTTGTCTCTTACTGGCATCCCTAGAGTTTACTACCCTCCTCTGGAGACCCATCTGTCTTGTCATTCCCTACAAACTGATCATTCTTTGTCTAAAATGTGTAAAAGCAGCTGGGCACCACGGAGTATGCCTGTAATCCCAGCAACTAGGGAGGCAGAACTGGAGGATCACAAGTTCAAGGCCAGAGTAGCCCACGTAACTTAGCAAGACTCTGTCTCAAGATAAAAAGTAAAAAACAAAACAAAAAAAAAGAACTGAGTGAGCCACTCAGCAGTAGAGCGTCTGTGTAAGGACCTGGGTTCAACACCCCAGTACCACAAAATAAATGAAATAAAATACTAAAATAAAATATGTAAAAGCATCATGCCTCAAATTTCACTCTCTTATGAAGATCCTCATGTACATGTACAATTTATAAGACTTGTATGCTTTTGTCTGGTTGATCAGCTCTTGTATCCATTCAGTTTCCAGATCCTGCCAGAGTCCCCATGAGAACTAAGGGGTGGGGGGGGGTATCTCTCCATGTCCCACTGTGTATTTGCCACAGTCAACACACAAACACCCACACACGCATGCACATTTTTAAAAATTGGGGGAAAAATATCCAACAGATTAAATTCATTGCCACAAACAGGATAGTCAAAGGAACCTGTATCACTATTGTATACATTATGCCTGTCAGATCAGCAAAGATGAAAATACTAACAGCACACAGTTGGCAAGGGGCTGGTGGCTTAGGCATCTCTGTGAGTCCATGGCGGGCCTGTGTGTGAAACATCCTGCCCATCAAGAATTTGCAGTGATGTATATCAAAGTTGAAAATATGTTCACCCTGTGACCAGCAACTCTTCTGGAATTCACAGGAGCCCTCATGCCTGCCTTGTGACCATTCCAGTGATGTTAGGCAACTGCTACTTAAAAAAAAAGGGGGGGTAGAGTGGCTCAGAGTCCAAAAAAGGAAGTATTTTTGTATAAAACAACTTGCATTTATTAAAGGTAGTTAATGCTATACGTGTTGGGGTCCTCAAGGCCACTGCCAGTTCTGTGACTCACTAAGACTCATAGGACTTAGCAGATAGTGGTCCTCATGGCTGTGACTTATGGCAAAAGGAGATGGAGAAGAATCAGCAAAGAAAAAAGGTCAAAGTACAGAGGAAACTGGGCACTGCTATAACAAAATACCACAGACTGGGAAATTTATAAAGAACAGAGGAGTCATGGTGGTACAGGCTTGTGAATCCACTGTAATTCCAGTGACTAGGGAAGCAGAGGCAGGAGGATGGCAAGTTCCAGACCAGAGTAGCTTGGGTAACTTAGTGAGACTCCGTCTCAAGATAAAAAATAAAAATAAAAAATGGGCTGGGGGGTGCAGTCCAGGGGTAGAACAGTTAACAAAGCATGAGCAAGGCCCTGGGTACCATCAAAAAACCCCAAACAACAAAACAAACAAACAAACAACAAGAACAACAACAAAAAAACCAGTGACAGAAAGATCTCTCTTCTTGATGCTTTTGAATTAAAGATGCTGGAGAGGACTATTGAATATACCATGGACTGCCAAAAGAACCAACAGATCTGTCCTAGAAGAAGTGCAACCAGAGTGCTCCTTAGAAGCAAGAATGGCTAGATTGCGTCTTACACATTTTGGACATGTAGTCAGGAGACACCAATCCCTGGAGAAAGACATCATGTTTGGGAGAGTGGCAGATCAATAAAAAGAAGGAAAACCCTCCACCAGATGGATTGACACAGTGTCTGCAACAATGGGCTTAAACATAAACAAGATTGTGAACCTGGCACAGAATCGGGAAGTGTTTCAATCTGCTGTACATAGGGTCACTATGAGTCAGACTTGACTCGACAGCACCTAACAACAACATCTCTCATGTGGTCTCTGTCCTGGTCTTATCTAAATCTAATCGCTCCCCAAAGGCCCTACCTCCATACAGCATCAAACCAGTGGTTCAGGTTTAACCTTTAAATCTTGGAGCGGCACAAATGCAGCCCATAGCATTGGGCACATTACCATTTTATTTTCCTCATTGTACAAGTAGCTGAAATTATGTCCCTTATTTATTGTTGATGTCTCCCGATTTATGTTTTGCGTTCCATTCACCAAAGCTTACCTGTTGTTGTTAGGTGCTGTTCAGTGGGATCCGACTCATAGCATCCCTATGTGTAACAGAATGAAAGAAACACTACCCAACACTGTGCCATGCACACGACTTTTGATGTTTGAGTCCATTGTTGCAACCACTAGGCTTCTTCTCATTTGGAGTCATGCCACATTAGCAAAAGGAGGTCTCAGGGGTTTTACTCCATTCCTGTCATTAAGGTCAACTCTACTTTGAAGAGGCAACTCTTCCTTAGTTGTTTCTTGAATGTCTTCCAGGCTGGGGGGGGCTCCTTTTCTGGCACTATATCTGACAGTGTTTCTCTGCTATTCATAGGGTTTTCAATGGCTGATTGTTTCAGGAGTGGGCTGCTAGGTCCTTCTCCCTAGTCTGTCTTCATCTGGAAGCTCAGCTGAAACCTGTCCACCGTGGGTGGCTCTGCTGAGATACCAGTGGCACAGCCTTCAACATCACAGGAACACACAAGCCCCCACAGCACGGCAAGCTGACAGGCACGGGGGGGAAATTCACCTGGGTGAATGCCATTCTCCAGATCAAACACACCCCACTTCTGGTTTAGGCTTTGCAAAGAAGGCACATTCCCCACCATGCAGATGGTAGTTGGGCATCGCGGGGCAGCAAACGTATTTCGATCTCTCCGCAAACTTCTGTCGTGTGGTTTGAGAGTCTGGACGTCTGCAAACCCGAGCACGTTCACCTGCAGAGCCTGGGTGCGTCCAGGTTCCGATGTCATTGGTGTGCAGCCCCTCCATCCCAGGCAGCTGTGGTTTCCATGGCAGCCCGTCAGCGACCACCTGGGGTTTCCATGGCAGCGGCTCAGTGGCCTTTGTCCTACGCCTCAGGGTGAGTGGTCTGCAGGGGGAGGAGATGGCAGCCAGCCGGACAACAAGATTAAACAGCAGGGGCTCAGGCTGTTCTTCCCTGCGATTAAGTTGCACCCTTGGAGTTTTGTAGAACATCATAAATTGTCTGTAGCCTGAAGGTTCGCAGTCTCCAGCGCAAAGAAATTATCTTGTTAGGTGCCGTGGAGTCTAGTCTGACTCATAATGACCCTATTCACAACAGAACAAAACACTACCCCACACTGCCATACACACGATTTATTATTATTTTTTTCTGTATTTCGGGGTTGAACTTAGGGCCTTGCACATACTTTGCAAGCGCTCTACTACTGGGTTGCCCCTCCAACCCATTTTTTATTTTTAAATCTTGAGACAGGGGTTCACTAAATTATGCATGCTGCCTCTGGCCTCAAACTTGGGATCCTCCTGTCTCGGCCTCCCAAGTTGCTGGGATGACAGGCTCCAGCCACCTCACCTAGCCACGCAATCTTTTTTAAGGAGGTGGACATGCTAACTACCCTGATTTGAACATTACACATTGGATATCCAGTTTTCACACTGTGGCTCTTAAACATATATAGTGAAAAAATAAAATAAGACAATTTTATTTAAAAAATTGGTTGCAGTCTGTTACCATCCCAACTCTTCTGCAAGTCCCATGAGCAAGCATCATCTGCCTTAATCACTTGCTTATTTGTCTATTCGTCAACTATTGATTGTACCCCCACAGTACTGGCACGCCGTCTTCTAGGATATGGTGGTATTGTGGTGGTGATGTTGAGCTTTCTTACCATGACTGGTGCAGAAACGTGGTGAATGTGTTCAAGGAAGGACAAGTGGGCTGGAGTGGCTGAGAGCTTTAGTGAGGAGTTAGCAAGGAAAGACGGGGTTAGGGGGAACACATCAAAAGGGTCTTTTTTACATGATATTTTGAGATTTATAATTTAGTTAGGGAAACTGTGAATGTTTTTGTTAGCACTGTCCATATTCGGTGATGGTTGCTATATGGCAGGCTTTCTGTAGGGTATTGGAGTTCACCAGAGCGCTAGACTTCTGGCAGCTTAGAGGCCACAGGGGCAGAGAAAAAGAGGTCAAACAGTCATGCAAAAGCAAACTTACAAAAGAACAAATATTTGCTTGGGGACTTCTTTGAGCCTGTGGGCCACTAGGCCAGGGGCTGTGGACACATCGGCACCAGGAGGCCTCGATTAGGGCCAAGTAGAGAGGCAGGAATGGATGTATTTCCAATGGTGGAACTATTTGCTGAGATGAGTGTTTGTATTTTAAAACCAGCAGCTTCACATTTGGGATGGGGCAAGTGGTTGCTAATACACCACCATCATCAGTGCAAAATCTATATTATTAGAATATAATTCTCACTTGGGCTGGGGTTTAGCTCAGTTGGCAGAGCGCTGCTCTGCACTCTCTGAGGCTCTGGGTTCGATCCCCAGCACTGCAAAAGTGGGAGAAGGACCGGGCAGCCCACTCCTGAAACAATCAGCCATTAAAAACCCCAGGAACAGCAGAAAGGCACTGATACGGCCCTGGGCATGGTACAGTGTCAGGGAGTGTTTTGTTCTCTTGTATAGAAGGTCGATATGAGTCACACCCAACTCAGTGGCACCTAACAACAACAACAACAATAATTAACATTTATTATGCTCATTCCATGCCAGGCACTAAACTAAGTGTTTTGTGTTGAATTCCCAGGGCATCCCTCAGAGGTAGGCATGATGAGGTTCCTGAGACACTGAAAGAAGGGGTGGGCCACCCCACCTTCTAAGATTAGAGCCAGACTCCTGGATAAAATGTCACACCACAGCAACTAAATCCCAAGCCATAGCTTCCTTACATGGAAGAGGAGGAGGAGGAAGGAAGGAGATATATATATATATATATATATATATATATATATATACATATATATATATATTCAACATTATAATATTCTGTGAGGAAATTAAAAATTTAAAAATTACACAAAAACAAATCTACGGGGCTCACATTTTTCCTTTGCTTCAGGCTTCAGTATGTCTCAGCACACACTGAACTTTAAGTTTTTATTCTGTTCATCCCTTATGGGTTTCTTTTTTAACATTTTGATTTTTTTAAACAAATATTATTTATCTTTTTCATCAAATATTTCATCGAATATTAATTATCTTTTCAAAAATTAATTGTAGTCACTACATTGTACTATAGGTCTCTTGAACTTTATTCCTCCTGTCTAACTGAAATCTGGTATCCTTTGAGCAACATCCTCCCAACCTTCACCCATACACCATTTACCTTGATGAAAGATATTTTGACACTTCCTCAAGCTTGTCTCAACCCTGTCCCCAAGCTCTGTGTTTGTGAAGATATGACGTCCGAGATGAAATGTGAAGATTAAGAAACAAGCAGCCATGGGCACTGCAGAGAAAGGAAATTCCAATGAGAAGAAAAACATGAGTCAAGACCTAGAGGCAGGAAAAGGGGCAAGAGGGAAGTCAGGGTGGCCAGAGAGTGACAGCCAAAGAACAATGGCTAGGCAAAGAGAGAAGCAGACAAGAGGCAGGGGACCATTTATCTTGTGGACCAATAACCAGTAGCTTCCTTCCAATTCTGTATGTGGCAGAGCCACAAATAGAGGTCAAGTTGGGATGGGAGGTGGGTGGTAAGAGAAAGACATGGTCTGCTTCATTTGCAGAAAGTCAGGAGCTTGCTTCATGGGGGATAGAGGATAGGTGGTATTGATGTGACCCTAGTCGCCAGGATCTCACAGTTATAGAAAGAAAGGATTTGGGACCAGGACCCAGGTGGACAGAAATGGATTGGGTCCCATGGTGGCTGAGAAGGATCTGTTGTGGTGTTCTGGAATGAGAACAGAGATTGACTTCTGAGTTTGGAGTTTTGGCTCTTGGGTGAAATGGCTTCATTTATAGAAGTTGGGGAGACTGTGGGATGAGGAGCAGACTTTTGAAGGGAACTGGAGATTGCTACATAGACATACAGACATAGCATCCAGGGAGGGGTGTCTTTGATGTTTTGTTTTGTTTGCAGTTCTGGGGAGTTGAACTCAGAGCCTCACACATGGTTTGTACAAGCACTCAACAACTGAGTCACAGCCCCAACCCATTTTTCATTTTTTACTTTGTATTTTGAGACAGGGTCTCACTAAGTTACTCAGGCTGCCTCTGGCCTTGAATGTGCAATCCATGGAAGGGTGTCAAGGAGGCAGGGGAAGTCAAACTGGGCATTTTAAAGATGGCTTTTGTAAGTGTGGCGTCAGATGTGGTTGACTCAGGAGAGAGTGGAGATGGTGAGGTTGTCAGTCTCCAGAGTGGCCCCCTCTGGTGCCTCCTGGTACCCATGTCCCTCCCCAGATGAGGAGAGTTGACCTGCAAAAACAGTGGGAGACTCCAGAAATGGCAATGTGTAGTTCCCAAGGCTAGATCAAAGAAGGCATGGAGGGCTGGAGATGTAGCTCAGCAGCAGAGTGCTTGCATAGCATGCACAAGGCCCTGGGATCGATCCCCAGTGCCATAAGAATGCAAGAACTTGTCTGACAAAGAAGACATAGAAACTTCCTTTGTGGTCTCTGATGGCCCACTCACTCTGTGGGAAACTAGCTGCCATGTTATGAGGGTGCTCAAGCAGCACTATAGAGAGCTCCACAGGATGAAGAACTGAGGCCTCCTGCCAGCAGCTGGCACTAACCTGACAGGAATGTGGGTCAGCCATCTTGGAAGCAGATCATCCAGGCTAGTCAAGGCTTCCAATGGCTGCAGCCACAGCTGACATCTTAAGAGCAACTTTGTGAGCAGTCCTGGATGGAATCATCCAGCCATGTGACTCCCAATTCCTAGCCCACAAAAACTGTAGAAGATGATAAATGTTATTGTTATTTTAAGCCACTAAATTTGACAATTTTGTTGTTAGACGCCATGAAGTTGCATCGACTCATAGCAACCCTCACAGTGTTTTCAATGGTAATTGTTTCAGGATTGCTTTTGGAGTGGATTGCCACATCCTTCTCCCATTTTTGTGGTGCTGGGGATTGAACCCAGGGCCTCAAAGACCACAGAGTGACACTCTACCAACTGAGATAAACACTAGCCCCTTCCTGCACTTTACTTCCTATAAACAATAAAAACTCATATTTAACATTCAAATCTATGGACTCTTCCACAATGCTCTTACAGAATAGTAACTGTATGTTAAACAGAATTCCCCAAGCAGGTTTTACACTTAACTATATTTTGAAAATCTTGCTGGGATTTAGCTCAGTTGGTAGAGTGCTGCTGTGCATTCTCTGAGGCTCTGGGTTCAATCTCCAGCACTGTAAAAATGGAAGAAGGACCTGGCATCCCACTCCCAAAACAATTCTGAATCAGCATTGAAAACCCTATGAATAGCAGAAATGCACTGACATAGTGCCAGCCATAGTATAGTGTCAGGAACTGTTTCTTTCTGTTGCTATAAGTCAGACACAACTCGAAGGCACTTAATAACAACTACATAAACAAATGTTATGTGCATATATAGATGTTTGTGATACTGATACACACACACACACACACACACGCACACACATATAAACTCCTCAGGTTACACTGTGGTCACATCCTGATAAAGCCATGGAAGTTGAAATTATCTAAAACTAAAACTACATTTAGTGTACCTAAACTGCTGAATCTCCCAGCTTAGCAGCACAGTATGCTGTAGAGGACTGGTTGTTTACCCTCACGACCACAGTGTCTGGGAGCTGTGGCTTGTTGGCAGGGCTGGCCAGCATCATGGGCAAGCGTGGTGCAGGGTATTACTAGTTTGGAAACAGATCAAGCTTCATAATTTGAACAATGGTTTCTACTGAATGTGTGTCATTTCTGCACCATAGTAAAAGTTTTAAAAACCTAAGTCAACCATGGTGAAGACAGGGCCATCTGTATATTCACATGACAGTCATTACTGTTACCTTTTGCCGTAGGTAGCATTGCACAATAGTTGAGATCATAGGAATGCAGATCTGAGACAAAGCAGCAACACCTTTGCTACTGTAGGGGAGAAAACAATTCTTTTCCTCACTCGTTGCTACGTTCGTGGCTGAGACCCCTATAACCAAAGACAGATTAATAAGACAAAAGCATAGAAATTTACTTAATATAAGCTTTCTATGTCACAAGAAATTTTCAAAGGAAATGAAGACCCAAAGAAACAAAGAGACCTATTGTATTTTGTTGTTGTTGTTGATTTTAGCTAGGCTTAATGAAGAAGTACATGCTCATCAAGAGGCTGGGGTTTAGCTCAGTGGGTAGAGCGCTGCTCCACATTCTCTGAGGTTTGATCCTCAGCGCTGCAAAAATGGGAGAAGGACATGGAAATCTACCCCCAAAGCAGTCCTGAAATAATCAGCCATTGAAACTGACTTGAAAGCAATTAACAGCAACAACTCATGAAGAAGTGCTAGTGGATTTTTTTTTAAATGAAACAAGAGAAAACAAAAACATGATCTAGTGGTCAGAAATTAAAAGACCTTAGCAAGACCTGTTTGTTCAGAATCTTTTCTGTGTCTGTCTTCCGTGTTGAGGACATTCCTGTTCTCCGAGTGCAGGGAAGACACCTATGGAATATGGGTCTTAGGACCTACTTCAGTGGAGAAGGACAGGGCAAAAGTGAGAGAGGCCTTCCAACTCCTGCCATTTTCCCCAGTGCAGCTTGTTACAGCAGCCCCTAGAAACTGAGCGGTGAGTATTCTGAGGAGTATAAATTTGAAACATAACTCTTTTAAACACTAGTCACTGTTTGGATTGGATCTTTGATTTACATATTAAAATACATTTTATAGCATACGAGGGTGTCTCAGCTCAAGTAAATATCTTGGACCTGCACAAAATAGGTGCTTAATAAAACCTTGTCAATCTGAATGTCACTGGGTATTTTCAATGGTTCTCAAAAGGAGGACAGATGGTGTTTGAACACTAGGTTCTAATACAAATCCCCTAGACACTCTTTCCAATCAGCCTGTTTCTCCAAGCCTCCCCTGGGAAGATATGCCATAGCTGCCACTGATTATGGGCCAGAAGAACCAGAAGGATTTTTGTTGGAAGAAAAATAATACCCCATGGCAGAGTTAAGCATGGGAGTAAGATGGTCAGATTTTCCTTTGCAAAGGAACAAAGTTCTTTGAAAGGCAAATGTGAGCACCATAGGGGGTAAAGAGGGAGAGAACTCACAAAATATAGGATGAAATTTTATGAAAATCCCATAATGAATCTCACTATACTGTATGCAGGTAAAAAAACAAAACAAAACCAACAAACCAACAAAAAAACACACCATACCTCCTAAACCTGTACCATTATCATTATATGTTAATCAAATATTTTTTTCATAAAATGTTGGAGGTAGATTTATTAATAATCCTGATTTGGTAATTGCACACCATGCATATGAATTGAGTTCTCATTCTGTATCCCATAAACGTATAAAATTAAAATACTAATAAAAAAAAAAAAAAAAAGAAACTGTGGCATTTCAGCTAGGAAGCAAGTGAGGACATTCTTTGGTTACATGATTATGTGTGGAGTGGGATCTTCAGGTGATAGACTGGATGTGTGGATTGAAGACCTGGGCAAGCAAGGCTGATGCCACATGAAGCAGGGAGATGGGGAACGACACTGGTTCTCTTCCTTGAAACCAGGGTCATATTTAAAAGTTCCGGGATGGGCAGAGACATCCTGGAAAGCATGGAAAGCCAAGCATAGCCAGAGAAAAAGGCAACTCCAGAAAGGGAAAAATAACAAACTCACACCACACAGAGCTGGGAGTGGTGCCCAAAAGCTCTCTCTTCCTGGACCCTAAATTGCCTTTTTTTTTTTTCAGTACTGGGGAGTTGAACCTGGGGCCTTGTGCAAGCACTCAAGCACTGGGCTGTACCCCTACCCCAATTTTTACTTTGTATTCTGAGACAGGGTCTCACTAAGTCACACAGGCTACCTCTAGCCTCCAACTTGTGATCCTCCTCCCTCCACCTCCCAAGTTGCTGGGATTACAGGGGTGCACCACCATGTAGGCTCCTAAATTGCCTTTTAAAGGAGGGCCAAAGTCTTGAGATGCCTGCAGCTGTACTGCTGTGGCATCCGATCCCATCAGAACTTGGAAGCTAAGCAGGATCGGGCCTGGTTAGTACTTAGATGGGAGACCGTCTGGGAACACCAGGTGCTGTAGGCTTGGGAGACGGACCTGGAAACCCACTCCCCAGAAATGATCAGCCATTGAAACCCTGTGAATAGCAGAGAAGCACTGACAATACTGTTTCACCTGTTGTATGTAGGGTCACTATGAGTCAGATACCAACTCAACGGCACCTAAGAACAGCAACAACAAAGTCTTGAGAAAGCAGGGCTGGAAAGAAGTCAGAATTAGGGTCCTATGGAAAAGAGCTTTAAAACATATATGCAAGGGAGTGGAACTAGAGCTGAATTCTGTTTTAAAATGTAGGCATTATTATTATCCAGGTACGGTGAGGCCCACAGGTCAGGAGACAGTGGCCTTGGAGACAGTTTAGCTCAGTTCCCAAAGCAAGGGGCTCTGGGCCACACAGGTCCAAGCGGAAGAACATGGGGCTTGTCAGGAGGTAGAGAGAGTGAGGGAGGATTTATTGTAGTTGTCTATGGGAAGAAGACAGGGGTTGGGATTTTGCTAAGTTGGTAGAGCGAGGCTCTGCAGTCTCTGAGGTCCTGAGTTCAATCCCCGGCACCACAAAATGGGAGAAGGATGTGATAACCCACTCCCAAGGCAATCCCAAAACAATCAGCCATTGAAAATCCTATGAGGGTTGCTATGAGTTGGACTCGACTCGACGGCACCTAACAACAACAACATGGGAAGAAGAGCAAAGGCAGAAATAAGCAGGCTGCGGATCTGCTAGTTTGAATAATGTCAGAGAACTCTGGGGTGTAGGGAGCTCTCTGTGGTTGTCTGGGACCTGACCCTGGGGTAATGAGGGCAAGTGGACATCAGCTGAGCATGTGAAACTCTGAGCCAGGCGTGATAGCACCTGCCTGTCATACCAGTACTTGGGAGGCTGAGAGCAGGATGGGGAGTTCAAGGCCAGCCTAGAATACATAGTGTGACCTTGTCTAAGAAGGATAAGGAGAAGGAGGAGGAGGCAGCGGGGAAGAAGAAGGAGAAAAAGATGAAGGAAGAGGAGGAGGAGGAGCAAAGAGAAGGAGGAAGAGAAGACCCAACAAAGGAGGTAGCTGTACCTGCAGAACTCTGGCTTCATTGGTTTGGTTCGCATTTGAAAGGTCTGTTCCAAGGGGACTTGTCTGGTATCTTTTTGTTCTTGTTGTTGTTAGGTGCTGTCGAGTCAGTATCCAACTCATAGCGACCCTCATAGGGTTTTCAATGGCTGACTGTTTCAGGATTGCCTTGGGAGTGGATTGCCAGGCCCTTCTCCCATTTTTGCGGTGCTGGGAATTGAACTCGGGACCTCAGAGCCTGCAGCACAGAGCTCTACCAACTGAGCTAAATCCGAGCCCAAAAATGTTTCCCAGGCTGTCCTTGAACTCGCAATCCTCCTGCCTCATCTTCCGCAGCAAGTTGATTACTGGTGTGTGCCACCACGACCGGCTTGGTATCTCTAGGAACTGGCTAATCCCGAGAAGGGCAGTACCTCAGGGTCAGCAAAGCCCCAAGATGTCAAAGCATCAAATACAGAACTTAGAAAACATGGTAGTCACACCCACCTAATAAATAATGATCATAAATGCAACACTGCATGGAGCATCCCTGTCTTTGGGATTTTGGTACATGGCTAGATACAGTTCTGTTATTGTTGAAGCCAGATGTGGTTGCATTTCCAGCTTCTTGGCAGCACACACACCCAGCAGGTCTCTTTGTGTATGGTGAGTCTTGCACTTTGGTGGTGGTGAACGCTATGAAAACAGGGGTTGTGCTTGGTTATTCTTTTCTGCTCTTTCCAGGGTCTGGGACTATTCTGTCACTAAAGAGATGCATCCCCCCCTCAGATGTTTGCTGCTATGGGACACAGTATGGGTGACTAATCTCTGCCCCATAACACGCCTGTAATGTCTTTGAGAGTGTTTTGTTCACTACGGAATCCTCCAGTCCCTTGCATGGTGCCTGGCACAGAGTTGACCTATAGCAGTTACTTTGGAATAAATGACAGAAATGATGTGTTTTGAGCCGCGTGATAGCAGGGACTGGGTCTGACTTTGCTCACTGTTTAAGTCCAGTGCCTAGCAGATAACAGGCACCCAATAACTGAAGGAATGAGGGAACAAATAAGAGACTCATAAATAAAGTGGCTGATGCTGGGGACAGATAGCATGTATGCTACGGGCATCAGCAACAACTCCTCCACAAGAAATTTGTGACGACTGGGAAGCTGTGAAGGCTCTAGAGACACCTTTCTGTCCCTCCGAAAATTCCCACCAAAGGAAAGAGTGCCATGGGCACAAGAGATGTGTGCAATCACTGGTGGGAATGTGAAACGAGGTAGCCGCTGTCAAAGACAGTTTGACAGCTCCTCAAAAATTAGGCCCAGAATCACCATGTAATTCAGCAATCCCACATCTGGGTGCAGACCAAAAAGAATTGAAATCAAAGGCTCAAACAGATATGTGCACACAGACTCATAGAAGCATTGTTCAGAAAAGCCAAAAGGTGGAAACAACCAAGTGTCTAGCCACAGGTACAAGGACATGCAAAATGTGGTCTATCTGTTCATTGAGTGGAATATTATTTGGCTCTAAAAAGGAAGGGAGTTCTGACACATGGTACCATACGGATAAACCCTGAGACATTGGAATGAGTAAGCCAATTACAAAAAAGACACCACAGTGGCTCCACTTACATGATATGCTCACAGGTATCAGATTCACAGAGACAGAAAGTAAGGCTTGGGAAGGGGGACAGGGTTGCCATGTAATGGGTTCTGAGTTTCAATCGGGGAAGAAGAGAAAGTTCTGAAGATGGATGATGGTAATGGTTACACAACAGCATGAATGTCCTCAATGCCACTGAACTGTACAATTAAAAATGAGCTGGGCGCAGTGGCGCACGCCTGTAATCCCAGTGACTTTGGAGGCGGAGGCAGGGGGATCGCAAGTTCAAGACCAGAGGCAGTCTGCGTAATTTAGTGAGACCCTGTCTCAAAAAGTGAAAAAAAAAAGGGGCTGAGGGTGCAGCTCAGTGGTCCAGCACTTACAAAGCATGCAAGGGTGAGGCCCTGGGTTCAACCCCCAGTACAGCAAGCAAAAAAAAAAAAAAAAAAAAGGCTAAAATTGGGCGTGGGGCTGTAGCTCACTGTTTAGCGTGCTTGCCTAGCATGTGAGAGACTGAGTTTCTATCCTCAGCACCAAAAAAAAGGTTCAAATGTTAAATATTATATGATATATATTTTGCAATAATAATAATAATAATAATAATAATAATAGTAATGACATGCACGGACTCTTGCTGAGATGTCTACAGCTCTGCGTCTCTCCAACCCTCAACCCTTGTTGGTTTGACGTCAGCAGCTGTTCGTTCCCCCTCAAGGACATTTCCTTGCCTCATTTATCTGCCTTTGCACCACAGCCAGTCTAAGTGGTTACCATGGAAACTGCAGCAAGGCCAGGAAGAGAGAGGGGGCTGTGAGGTAGCAGAGAGAGCCTTGGAGGATGGAATTTTCCAGCCTCTGAACTCACATTGTGTGTTTGCTCTGCAATAAATGACTGCATACGCAGTGTGGATCTTTGCTCCCGATAAAATGGCCGCTCTCTCTTCTCAGTGAGGAAGACTTTCTGAAATGATGCACACAGTATTCAGCCCAGGCCCAGGTCTTTTCATGAACCAGATTTTACCCATGAGGCCCCTTTGGATTACCAATTGAGGACCCGGCTTGTGAAATAGACCCTTGTTTTCAGGCAGATGTTCTCCAATTATTTTCTTTCTCTGATAGTTTTGGGAAAAGGAATAAAATCATGACTAATCATCCTCCTCTCTATATTGACTTCTAAAAACAGATTTCATGCCATTGAAACTTCAGTCAAATACAGTTTTAGACTTATTACTTATTAATTGGCCCATTTAACAATAATTTTAACTGTGGACCACAATACACTTTTTTTTAAAAGGAATTATTTTTTCACCCATTCATTTGTGTACCCAGTTACCTATTGCTGTGTAACAGATCATCTGAATTGAGGGACTTGAAACTGCATGCTCGGCTTGGGTTCTGTGAGTCTGTGGAAGCTGCAGTCAGCTTGGCAGTGTTCTACCCTGGAGCTCAGAGTTTTCTTCCAAGCTCAAAAAGTCGTTGGCAGAATTTAGGTCCTTAAGGTTGTAGGACTGAGGTCTCCCTGTTTTTGCTATCAGTAGTTTTCTGCTTTGGGAGAAGGACCCAGCAACCCACTCCTCAAAAAACAATCAGCCATTGAAAACCCTACGAATGGAGAGAAGCACTGACAGTGCCCGGCATTGCACAGTGTTAGGGAGTGTTTCATCTGTTGTATATCTAGTCACTATGAGTCAGACCCAACTCGACAGCTCCAAACAACAAGATTTCTGCTGGGAGGCTTTCTCACACAACATGGTAGCTTACTTCCTCATCTGCCTTTGAAAGTTCATTTGTGAAGATCTTTTGAGGCATCAGATGATGTTGCCTTTCCATTGCAGAATTTACACTTATTGCTGCTGTGCTCACGTGGGCACTAAGGCGAGGATCACACTGAGATATGGTGCCAAATGGATCTTACCCTGTGACCATAGGGAATCCATTAAGTGGATTTTAAAAACTTTTTTATTTTATTTTTGCATGGAGCAAAATGGTCAGATTTTCTTTTGAGAACATAAGAAGTCCTGTATGGAAAATAGGCACAAAAGAAGGCCAACAGAAAAGCTACTTAGGTAGCTATAGTGCTCAAATAGGCAAAGAAGGGTAAGAAGATGGGCAATGATCTGATCATGCAGGATAAATTTCAGGACTTGGTTCTGGGTCTAGAGGAGGAAAAGGCAAGATTTACACCCAGATTTCATCCTTGCATAATTGCGTCCGAGGTGAAACCCTCAGCTGAGGAGAGTTCATGGTCTTCTGGATGGGCCATTAACCTGGAGGAGTTTTTGATGTTGAAGGCCTTAGTTTGGTTTTCCCCAAGCAGACCTTGAAACAAATATTTGAGTTCAAAGAGTTTATTTGGGTGGCTAAACCAAGAAATACTGGTAGGGAAGTTAGAGAGAGAGAAGAGGAAGGGAAGGTAGTTAATAAAACTTGTGTATTAAACTAGCCACAAATGTACATGGTCGAAGTTTAGTCCACAGGGAAACTGAAAAATTACAAAAGCACAACTCTGTAGCATTATTTCACATCAGAGTAGAAGGCTCTGGGGTTATTTAAACCCCAACTTCATTATAGTGATGGAAGGCTACTTGCAAGATAGTTAATTCCCCAACATTTCTGGCCAACCCATGACTATGAGTGAGAGTATTCTGACCTTCCGATGATCACAAAAAGGTCCCCAGGCACAGAGTTGCAGATGGCCGTATTGGAACTTGCCTCAGAGCAGTGGAATGGTAGGGCCCAAGGGCTCTCAACCACACAAACAACATCTGCTCTAATACCAGTTGAGAAATTAAGTAGGAGAGAGGGAGAAGAGAAGCCAACAGGCTGGTGAAGGTAATATTGGAATTAGGAAGACTACTATCATTTATAAACCTTATTAGTAAAAAAAAAAAAAAAAGTTTGGAAGCATATACCCCATATATCTCTCTTTGTTCTTAGGTGCCATCCAGTCGGTGTCCGACTCATAATGACCCTGCATACAACAGATGAAACAGTGTTGTTAGTGCTTCTTTGCTATTCATAGGATTTCCAATGGCTTGTTGATATCTCTCTTTTCTATATATTTATTTATGAATATAAATTCCATAATTGCATTTATTATGTACTATAGTAGTTGTGGGGCTGGGATTTAGTTCAGTTGGTACAGCACCATTCTGCAGTCTCTGAGGTCCTGAGTTCGATTCCCAGCCATGTAAAAATGGTAGAAAGATGTGGCAATCCACTGCCAGGGCAATTCTGAAACAATCAGCCATTGAAAACACTATAAGGGTCGCTATGAGTAGGACATGACTCGACCATGTTAACATGGTAGTTGTTGTTGTTAGGTGCCACTGAGTCGAGTCAGACTCATAATGACCTTGTGTACAACAGAACAAAACACCCCCTGACACTGTGTCATGGCCAGCACTATGTCAGTGCTTCCCTGCTATTCATAGGGTTTTCAATGGCTGGTTATTTCAGGATCATTTCAGGAGTAGATTGCCCATCCTTCCCCCATTTTTGTGCTGGAGATTGAACCCAGGGCCTTAGAGAGTGCAGAGGAGTGCTCTACCAACTGAGCTAGACCCTAGCAGACTGAGCTAAACCCAAGGAGCCAATGTACTCTGGTATTTATGTAAAATAGAAAACTTAAAAATGAGATATAAAAATAGATATAAATAGTTATTCTTATATTTTCTTTTTCATATTATATGTACTTGTCAGACAAATTGTCCAGGAAAGAGAGAATTATGGTGGAAACTAAAGAAGTGACCATGGAGATGGAAGAATTAAAGGAATAAACTTAGGTGGAAGCAAGACCAGGTAAACTGATTAAGGAAGGGTACTAAACCTCCCTTGGTGATTGTTTCAGATTTTTGTAGATGGTAAGATCCACTTTGAGTTTGTTGAATTTAAATTTTAACCTCCACCCAATTTGAACTATCCAGTCTCAAGTTGGGTATATGTACCCGAATATATGTACCTGATGAGAGAGGTCTGGACTTAGGAATTTGGGAGTCCCCAAGTGGCAGGTGGGATTTGGAGGCAGGGATGTGGGTAAGATTTCTTGAGCAGGAGTGTAGAAAGAAAGCAGAGATAAGGGGGTCTCTAGACATCCATCTGTCCATGCTTTCCCCCACTCAGACCTATACCTACTGACCCACCCACCTATCCATCCATCCATCTGTCCACTCCTCCACCCGTCCATCCACATTCCCGTCCATCCATCCATCCATTCATCCAAGATAGAAAAGATGGCTCTTGGAAGTCATTTGAACTGATTTGTTCTCTGTTGATCAGGGTGCTTTTTCAGTAGGCTACAAGCTCTGAGGTCTTATTTGGTGAGCTTCTGGTTACCTGGACTTCATTTTATATCGCCCTTTCTTTCTCCACGCCAGCCACACAGGTTTGCTTGCTGTTGTCGAGGCAGCAAAAGCGTGGTCCTGCCTCAGACAGGGCTTTGGTATTCTCTGTTCCATTTGCCTGCCATGATCTCTCCCCTCGTGCTCGCCTGCCTGCCTGCCTGCCTGCCTGCCTTCCTTCCTTGCTTCCTTCCTTCCTTCCTTCTTTCCTGTCTCTGTGAAAATATCACCACTCCAGAGAGATCCTTCTCCACCCCTTGACCTAAAATCACTCACTTCTTTGGACACATATCCCCTTTGCTTTCTTTCTTCGTTCTTCATGGCAGTTATCACCAACCAACATTGTATTTTATTTTTGCTTGGCGTCTATCTTGCCCATTAGAAAGTAAGGCTCACAAGCGTGGGGCTGCTGTTTTGCTTATTCCCTGCTCTTTCCCCTTTGCCCTCCACAGGGTCTGGCCCTGGTAACACACTTGATAAACATGTGTTGAATAAACAAAGGATGATTCACGTAGACTCCAAGTTCCTTGAGGCTCAGGTCTGGGAATGTACAATATTTCCTGCTCCTATGATAACTAGCCCCTGGACACCCAGCAGGCTCACCCAGCGGGTATCGGAAGGGGGACAAGGGGTCACCCAGGTGATTACTGACGTTTCCATTCCACTGATTTCTCAACATAGTCTGCAGAGGCTCACGTACCTGTTTTCCTTCCAGAACAGGTCCTGTGCCTCAGAAAAAAGTTCTTTATACATTCACTTAGTATCACATGCAGCTAAGTCCGTTCCTTTGCCACAGGGCAAAGTTATCAGTTCTGCCAGACACATACAGTCACGTAGCCACCATCAGAGGTAACTCGCTGCCACCTTCAAGAACTCCCTCGTGCTCCAAGTGGACGTGTCACCACCATTCCCGCACCCGGCAGCCATTGATCTGTTTCCTGTCTCTGTCACTTTCGCCTTTCACAGATGTCACACCCACGGAGTCCTGCCACCTCTGATGATACTGTGGCTTGCCCTCTTATTTCACTTCTGCTTAAACATTACTTTGGAGAGACTGTGTCTCGCTACTCAATTAAGAACAGTTCCCTGTCCCAACCCTACACTTTAATTTTGTCCCTGACATTTTTTTTTTCACTCTGGTGCTTTTTCCTCTCTTTCTGTCACTAGAATGAAGCCTGAGAGGTCCGGTCCTCACGCAAATCCTGTGCATAGCATGGCACCTAACACATGGCAGGCACTCGGAACACTTGCTGCAGGAGTGCCTGATCTTTTTAGAAGAGCAAATGACTCTTCTGCCTGCCCGAGGCCTAGGGAAGCTGAGATGGGGCCTGTGTTTACTTCCTTTCTATTCCTGATGCCTACAACACTGTCTGGCACACGATTGGTACTTGTTGATTGACTCAGTGAGTGAATGTGGAGAACAGGTGAGGTTTATACCCCTGGAGCTTGCAGTGGGTCAGTGATTCCTAAAAATATCCTCAGATCCAACGCAGCCATTCTCCCAAAAACCCATTCTGCAATGTGACTTTATTATTTTCCTCTCTTCTCCTCCTCTTCCACCTCCTCCTCCTCCTTCTTCTATTATTTGTGGTGCTGTGAGCCTTGACCCAGGGGCCTGCACACACTTTGTAAGCGCTTCACCACTGAGCTGCTCTCCCAGCCCCTTTCTTATTTTTTATCTTGAGGCAGGATTTTGCTAAGTCATGCAGGCTGCCTCCGGCCTCAAACATGTGATCCTCATACTGCACCTCCCAAATCGCTGGGATTACAAGTGTGTACCCAGCTCGGCCTCTATTATTTTTTTTTTTATTGGAGTGCTGAGGGGCTGAACCCAGGGCCTCCTACATGCTAGGCAAGTATTCTACCACTAAGCAGCACCCCCCAGTCTCCTTTTTAAAGAAACTTTTTAAAAATTTTGAGGCAAGATCTTGTTACATTACTGGGGCTCACTTGAGCCTCAAACTCGTGATCCCCCTGCCTCTGCCTCAGAGTTGCTGAGATCAGAGGAGCCTGCCATGGCACCCACCTATGACTTTACATTTTAATAAGCATAAAAGATATAATTGAACTGTGGTCGTCCAGCCAGCAATCTTGAGAGTTTAAGATAATGCTCCCCGCTACTCCCCAAACCCTGGCTGGAAGTTGGATAATCCAGCTTTTCTCCTTTAAGAACAACCTCTTGGTCCAGGAACCATGCTTGGCTGAAGCTGTTGCCATGGAAACTGCAGCTGGAGGAGGAGCCAGAGAGCCTCTGTGGCTGGAATTTCCCATCATTTGGATAGAGTATGTGCATGGATGGGGACTGGGATTTAGCTCAGTTGGTACTGCGCTGCTCTGCAGTCTCTAAGGTCCCATTCCCAGCACCCCAAAAATGGGAGCAGGGCATGGCAATCCACTCCCTAGGCAATCCCAAAACAGTCAGCCATTGAAAACCCCATGAGAGTTGTTATGAGTCAGACAGGACTTGCGGGTGCCTAACAACAACAACAACGTGCATGGATAGGTAATCATGTTCTAGCATACTGTTTATATGTATTAGAAACTTAATAAGTGCTTGTGAGTGAACGATGCCCCAAAGAGTCACCTTTGGGTGGGGGAGGAAGGTTGTATACTTCATTTCTACCTGTACTTGGATTATTTTCTTATTTGAGAGGTTGTTGTCATTGTTAGGTGCTGTCGAGTCTGGTGAGACTCATGGCAACCCTAAGTACAGCAGAAGAAAGCACTATCTAACACCCTGCCATGCACACGATCTTTTTATGTTTCAGCCTGGTGTTGCAGACACTGTGCTTTTTTTTTTCATTTTGAGTTGTGCCACATCAGCAAATGGAGGTCCCGGGGGCTTTACTCCATTCCCATCATTAAGGTCACTTCTATTTTGAGAAGGCAACTCTTCCCCAGTCATCTTTTGAATGCTTTCCAGCATGGAGGGCTCTTTTTCCAACACTGTATTTGACAGTTTTCAATGGCAGATTGATTTTTGGGAGTGGGTTGCCAGTCCTTCTCCCAAGGCTATAGCACCTGGTGTTCCCAGGCAGTCTCCCATCTAAGGACTAACCAGGCTCAACCCTGCTTAGCTTCTGAGATCTGATGGGATTGGATGCCACCGTGGTACCACTGCAGGCTTCATCTGCTGTACATAGGGTTGCTATGAGTTGGACTTGACTCAATGGCACCTAACAACAACAACATATTTGACAGTGCTTCTCTCCTGTTCATAGGGTTTTCAATGGCTGATTGTTTCAGGATTGTTTTGAGAGTGGGCTGCTAGGTCCTTCTCTCATTTTTGTTGTACTAGGGATCGAACTCAGAGCCTCAGAGAGTGCAGAGCAGCACTCTTCCAACTGAGCTAAACCTTAGCCCCCGCAACATTTTAATACAGTAATTCACCACTTAAAGATGGTGGTCACTTCCAAGAAATATGTAAGCTATTTTCATCATTGTGTATACCTCACACCATGTACTTAGACAAACAAAGATGACTGCATCATCTCTAGGACACATAATCCTATGGGACTACCATCATATATGTAGTTCAGTGTTGATAAAAATGTGATGAGGCAGACAATTGTACTACCATTTGGCTCAGGTGATAAGTCAACTTCCTGAACATTGTCTCTTGCTTCCAGCTCCCAGGCACCCAGAGGCCCTCAGCCTTAGTCCACCTGCGAATATCCAGAAAGAACAGGGAACACTTTTGTCAGTGACTTCTTGTAATTTTCTTAGGAGCCACAATGGTCCAAATAAGAAATTTTTAATGCTGCATTTCTAAAAATTGATTCATTGACATGTAGTTTACATAACAACAAAAACACCCATTTTAGGTGTACAGAAATGGGTTTTCACCAATGTATCCACCCTTGAGACCAATATCACAATCAAGATACACAGATCAAGGGAGAGGACTGGCACAGGGAAGCTAGGTTGTGGAATGTGGGAAGGGAAGGGGAAACAATGTAAAAGGATAAACGGGGAGAGAATAATCTCAATGTAAATGATGCAACTTCAAGAGTACAGGGGAAAAGATAGGGGACTATAACCCATAAATGCATACGAGTTTTACTCCATATTAATCAAAACTTTCCATAAACTTTGTAAAATGAAAGTGTAACCAAAGGTGATGTGATAGTTGCACAATGGAAAAAGCAAATGCTGTATTACTCTGTACCCCACCAACATTTATCAAGAAAGCGGGGAAAAAGATATACACATCATTCCAAAAATGTATCTGAATAAAAAATAAAAATTGCATGAGTCACGGATGGGGCTCTGGTGCCCTGAGATGATATAACCCACCCACCATTGTCATCTCCATGAGGGTTGTGTTTCCCTCTCTCTTCTTATTGGTTGATTGATTGATTATTTATTGATTGATTGTGTAGTACCTGGGGCCTCCCATACACCTTGCAAATGTGCTACCATCAGCCTGCACCCTGATCCATTTCTTTTTTTTTTTTTATTTTTTTTATTTTTTTGAGTCAATGTCTCATTAACGCAGGCTGCCTCTGGTCTCAAAGTCGTGATCCTCTTGGCTCGGCCTCCAAAGTCGCTGGGGGCTACAAGCGTCCCCCACAGCACCCGGCTTTCTTTTTTTCTAATAGAAAGTCTTGCTAACGTAGCCCTGCAGTGAATATTTGTAAGATAAATTATAGGATAAAATCTCTCTTAGCAGACTTTGATCCCCATGAAAAAAATATCCCATCTATTTTTCTCAGCACCATCTTGTCAAGGGCTGGCCCACTGACTTGCCGTAGTAGGCTCTGGGTGAGTATTTGTGGAATGAAAGAGGGAAAGAATGGGTGAAAACATGGCAAGAGCACCCTACGTATAAATCACCAGGCACTGCCGCTATGAAAGTGTGGAGCTTTCTAGACCCTTAAGATGCTCAGAGCCAACATTTACTATCCTGCAATGACACTGTCCAAGGACAAATACAGAATATATGTGTGGACTGCAGATGGTGGGACTGGGGGCCGCAGGGCCTGGCCCTCCCCATCCTCAGCGGCCCTGCACTGACAACAGTAGCTCCATCCTGGTCCTTCCTCAGGGCTCTTTCGTTCCCCAGCAACTCAGGCACGCTCAACCTGTTACCATGGAAACTCCTACATGGATGAGGAAGTGGAAGCGGCTGAAACCCAGCAGAGAGAACCTCCGAGAATGGAATATTCTGGAATCTTGTATTAGACTGAGTGTGTACTTAAAATTATCAGCCTCGATTCAGCTAGTTTCTCATTCATGGTTTGTGACTAAATTAGAATTTGGGTTCTTTGGCATGTGTTTTCATCTCTCTGAGATTTTTACTAACTGCAATTCTTCTTTTTTTTTTTTTTTCCGGTACTGGGGGTTGAACCCAGGGCCTTGTGCTGCATGCTTTGCAAGTGCTGGACCACTGAGCTGCACCCCCAGCCCATTTTTATTTTTTTACTTTTTAAGACAGGGTCTCGCTAAATTACGCAGACTGCCTCTGTTCTTGAACTTGCGATCCTCCTGCCTCTGCCTCCCGAGTGGCTGAGATTACAGGCATGCACCACCATGCCCAGCTCACTAACTGAAATTCTTATGTGTAAAAGGAGAACATTAATCGGTCTTCCACCTTGTTGATTGTTATTAGGTGCTGTTGAGTCGGGTCCAACTCATAGCGACCCTATGTACAACAGAAACACTCCCCAACACTGTGCCACATCTGGCACTATGTCAGTGCTTCCCTGCTATTCATGGGGTTTTCAATGGCTGGTTGTTTTGGGATTGCTTCAGGAGTGGGCTGCCATGTTTGTCTCCTGTTTTATGTGGTGCTAGGGATTGAACGGACGGTCTCAGGGAGTGCAGAGCAGCACTCTACCAAGTGACCTAAACCCCAGCCTCCTCCCCCCCTTATAAGGTAATGAATACACAGGATTGAGCCCAGGATCCAGCATCTTGTAAACAAGGGTTTAACATAGGGTGGTTATTAGACCATCTTAAATGGGGTTACTTAGGAAAAGTTTCTCTAAAAATGAAGATTCGGTTTGTCAGGGGTTGAGGTTTTCCCCTGCAACATTGGATATTTTTCTCCCAATTTCTTTCTTTGGAAAAAAATGCAATCATGTCCTCTCACCTTCTTAGCACAACCTTGGGGTTTATATCAATTGAATTTTTAGCAAAAGCTAGATCTATTGCTGAATCCATGAGCTTATTCTCTTAATGTTGTTGTTGTTGTTGTTGTTGTTGTTGTTGTTGTTAGGTTCCATCGAGTTGAGTCCAACACATAGTGACCCAGTATACAGCAGAACAAAACACTCCCCGACACTGTGCCAGGCCCGGCACTATGTCAGTGCTTCTCTGCCACTCACAGGGTTTTCAATGGCAGATTGTTTCAGGAGTGGATTGCCAAGTCCTTAGCCCTAACCTATAGCACCTGGTATTCCCATATGATCTCCCATCCAAGGACTAGCCAGGCCCGACCCTGCTTAGCTTCTGAGATCAGGCAGATCAGATACCAGGGTGCTATGGCTGCAGACTCTCTTAACCTTCAGTGTGCACAAAATGGATCCATAGTCAATGCACCGCAAAATGATGTCCCTGTCAACAATGAACCACCTATCTGATGGTGGTCCCATAAGATTATGATACTGAATTGTTTCCATTACCTAATGACATCACGGTCATTCTAACATCATAGTACAACAGAGTCCTCACATGTTGACAACGGTACCTGTGTAAACAAACCTACTGTGCTGCCTTCCATATAAAAATACAACATGTATAGTCACGTAGAGCATGTAGTATTTAGAAAAGATAAATAATAGCACCACTAGTTTATATATTTACTGCACTGTTGTTGTTGTTGGGTGCCATCAACTCAGGTCTGACTCACAATGACCTGACATACAACAGAACAAAATGCTCCCTGACACTGTGCCAGGCACATGAACTTGTTATGTTTGAGCCCAAGGTTGCAGCCACTAGGTTTCTTCTCATTTTGAGTCATGCCACATCAGTGTGCATAGTATATGTATGTGGCCTACAGCTGTACCACTCTGGCATCCAATCTCGCCAGATCTCAGAGGCTAAGCAGGGTCGGGATGCATGGGATACTGCCTGGAATACTTGCATGGGATACTGCCTGGGAATACCAGGTGCTGTAGGCTTGGAAGAAAGACCCTACAGGCAGCCTACTCCCAAAACAATCAGCCATAAAAAACCCTATGAACAGCAAAGAAGTACTGTCAGACATAGTGCTGGGCATGGCACAGTGTTGGGTAGTGTTTTGTTCTATTGTACATAGGGTGGCTATGAGTTGGACCTGACTCGACAGCACCTACCAACAATAATTTTATGGTATAGGTAACACTACATTAAATGTCTTTATGCACTTTTTAAAAAATAATAAGAAAATCTCTTGCTGAGTTTGCTAAGATCTACAGTTATTGCTGTTAACCTCTTATTGTGCCTAATTTATAAATTTAACTTTATCCTAGTATGTATAAATAGGAAAAAACATAGTACATATGTGTTTTGGTACTATCTGCCATTTCAGGCATCCACTGGGGGCCTTGGAACCTATTCCCTGTGGATAACGGTGTGCAAGAAAGGAAGACATCAGCCTTCAGGTTTTCCAAGGTGCTGATTCCTCTCTCTGGACTCTTCTTCTTCTTCTTCTTCTTGACATTCCCATGACATGTACCCTCTCTTGGTTCAGATTCAAATGTCACCCTGTCCAGCTTTCACCATCTCTGAGAAGTCCTCCTTGGCCACTCAATCTTAAATACCCTTCCCTGTTCCATATACCTTCTATCTGTCCATTCTTCCATCCATCCACCATCCATCCATCACCATTCCTTCCACCCCATCCACCTGCTCCATTTATCCACCACTCTCTCCATCCATCCATCCATCCATCCATCCACCTGAAATTCTACTTTATGTTCACCCTATGAGTCTTTCCCTAGTATGAATAGAGTGGCGGATTTGCCTATTACTTCTCTTTTTCATCCACCACAACTGGTTAAGGTCTACCAAAAGCACGCTTTCCATAAATACTGGCTAACGGAGAGGATAAATGAAGAAACAAAGGGAGGGTACAGAAAGCTGTCTCTCCTAATAGTCTCTTAGTTTCAGGGGTGTGCAGACCAGCTCGTTTTCTGTGCAACATTTCATTCTCTGTGCCTGGGGCTGTGCCTCGCACAGAGAAGGGGTTCCATCAATATTTCTGACTCAATGTGGGGGCAAAACACTGGCACTTAGAAGATACTTGAGATTTCTAGCACGTCCACAGTGTCTCCCCAAGCCAGCCCTTCACCTTCCGCAGACACACAGGCAGTGGTGACACATTTTGACGTGCAAAATACGCACACGAACAGCCGATGCGGCCACTTCTGACGTCCTCTGCCGTGTTCCCCTGACAGGGCTCCCACCTTCCTGAAGGAACGGTCCAGGAGCTCAGGCTGTTGCCATGGAAACCCCAGCTGGAACCAGGGATAGGAGGGGCCGAGAAAGAGGCAGAGAAAGAGAGAGATGCAGAGGATGGAATTTTCCAGGCCCTGCAGTATGATGGTGGGTTCAAAACTCTAAGCCTGGGTCAATCCCCAGACCTCACTTCTACCTCTCCCGAGCCCAGGACACACTGTCAGTGTCCATCACCTCTTGCAGCTTTCCTTTTGCTCTTTGACAGTCTGGAGTTCTAGATCCAGCTCATCCAGCCCACTACTTCCTGGGAAATACTCTCTATTCCATGCATCTCTCTCTGTCTCTCTCTCTCTCTCATTAGGCAAAATGCCAGCTGTGGCTCATGCCAGCTCCTACTCCCTCTGACCAGTTTTAACCATAATAAGCAATGTAATCAGGGTGGATTTCTGGCCATGTCCCTTATCAAACGAGTATTCCTGGAAGCTTTTTAGGGAACATTTATTACATGTCTGTGTGCTCTCTGTTGCTGTGTCGTTCAACATTGTGTCCACTTGATAATCTTAGAAATGATGTATTATGTTTAGCTTAATAAACAATATTATAGCATTTACTTTATCCCATTCAGTCCTCTAAATGTATAATTTATTAAGGCTCATTTGTGTTACATTATAATATAACCCAATTTTATGTATTATTGTTGTTAGGTGCCATCAAGTCAGTGTCTGACTCATAACAACCCTACGTACAACAGATGAAACTATTGTCAGTGCTTCTCTGCTATTCATAGGGATTTCAATGGCAGATTGTATTTTGAGAGTGAGCTGCCAGGTCCTTCTCCCAAGCCTACAGCACCTGGTGTTCTCAGGTGGTCTCCCATCCAAGCACTAACCAGGTCCAACCCTGCTTAACTTGCAAGATCTGATGGGATCCGACACCACAGTGGTACAGCTGCAGGCTTTATATACTGTTGTTATTATTGTTGTTAGGTGCCGTCGAATCAGTATCTGACTCACAGCGACCCTCTGTACAACAGGGGAAACACTATTGCCAGTGCTTCTTTGCTGTTTATAGGGATTTCAATGGCAGATTGATTTTTGGGAGGGAGTTGCCAGGTCCCTCTCCCAAACCTACACGAATCCTCCCGCATTTCCCGAACCCCATTGTCCATGTGGCAAAGAACGTCAAAAGTGTCTGCATTAGCTGTTCACGTGCATATTTTGCACATCAGAATGTGTCATCACTGTCTGTGTGTCTGCAGAAGGTAAAGGACTGCCTTCAAGAGACACTGTGGATGTGCCAGAAATCTATTCTAAACACCCAATGATCTTTCCTAGACTCAAAGTGTTCCCAGTGAAGCACTGTGAAAAAGGGTTAGAATGCTTTCTCCCCTAAAGCTTTACAAATATTCTATTTTTATGAATATGTAAATATACTACATTTCTGCAGTAGTATTCAATATATTTTAAAAAACTATCTAAACCTCCTTGATGTCCCTGTCCAGAAACTTTCTTTCTAAATAGGAAGGAAAATGGAATCAGAGAATGGTTAACTCATTTCTACCTTGTGCCTCAAGTTGCCTCATCTCTGAAGTGGACATCAGAGTGCAGGCAGCCCTCAGAGATCTACCAGGCAAGTCCTGAATCTTGCTGCCTGGGTTTGTATCCCAGATCTGCCACATACTGGCTATGCAAATGAGCATAGCCTATTATTGACTTCCTTGTCCCTCCATTTCCTGAGAATATTGTACACATTTATCTTTGGTTTCCCTTTGTGGAGTTTCAGCTATCTGAAGTCAACTGCAGCAAAAAAAATAAATAAATAAATAAATAAATAAATAAATAGAAAATTCTAGAAATAAACAACTCATAAATTTTAAATTGCACATCATTCTGAATACAGTGATGAAATCTCATACCATCCCACTTTGTTCCTCCTGGATGTGAATCATCCCTTTGTCTAGTGTATCCACACTGTATATGCTACCCTCCTTAGTCAGTTAGTAGCCATCTTGATTGCCAGATTGATGGCCATGGCATTGAAGTATATCTAGACTTCAGCATTAACTGTGGTTTCAGGCATGTAGTGGAACTGGCACATATTTGCCACAGATAAAGGAGGACTACAGTATATAAGCCTTCAGCTGTAGCCCTGTGGCATCTGAGCCTGTCAGATCTCGGAAGCTAAGCAGGGTCGGGCCTGGTTAGTACTTGAAATGGGAGACCGCCTGGGAACACCAGGTACTGTAGGCTTGGGAGAAGGACCTGGCAACCCACTCCCAAAAATCAATCAGCCATTGAAAACCCTACAAATAGCAGAGAAGCACCAACAATAGTGTTTCACGTGTGGTACGTAGGGTTGCTATGAGTCAGACCCTGACTCAACAGCACCTAACAACAACAACAACAACAACAACAACCACCAAACAACCGTTTATTCACCAAAGCCTGCACCCATACAATCACTCATCTATGCATCCATATACCAAGTCATCCCCTCCCCAACCATCCATAAAGTATCACTTCACTCATCAATCCACACATTCTTCTACCTATTGATCCATCTATCTATCCATCCGACAAAGAAAGTAAATATATCCCTAAAAATATATCATGCGCACCTTCACGATACATTTACGTGCTGATCCACTTGGTGTAACCTAAAGAGACACTGCATGACCTCTGCCAAACTCCCTGAATTCATCTCCATCCACTTTCTCACTTGGTTGCCCCTCGTCAGACACCCCCACCTCCACCACTGCAAACATGCTCCATCAGATGCTTCTAGGTAAGTTTCCCTCGGGACAGGGGTTTGACTCAGTCAGTAGAGCGCTGCTGTGTACTCTCTGAGGCCCTGGGTTTGATCCCCAGCATAGTGAAATTGGGAGAAGGACCTGGCAGCCCCCACCCAAAACAATCCCCAAAATAATCAGCTATTGAAAGCCATAGGAGAGTTGCTATGAGTTGGACACGACTCAACGGCACCTAACAACAGCAACAAGGTTCCCTCAGTGCAGAGTGGCTATTTACCCAGTAATCAAAAGGCTTCTCTCTCTCCCTCCATTCACGTCTGGTCAGATACCACCACCCCCAGGAAGACCTCCTTGGCCAGCTCATCAAAAGGACTTTCTCCTTCACTCTCCATCTCTCCTGCTTACGCTTCCGGGATCTGTCCAACACCTGCTATTTTAAGGTAAAGTGATTCACTCATAAACCCCACAGATGAAAGCTCCACCAGGAGAGTGTTTCTCTTGCCTACTATTTTATCCAACACAGTTAATTCATGCCGACCCCTGGCGAGATCTCAACAAATATTTTCATCTGGGAACAGTGGAGCACACCTGTAATCCCAATGGCTCTGGAGGCGGAGGCAGGAGGATCACAAGTTCAAGACCAGAGGCAGCCTGCATAACTTAGCAAGACCCTGTCTCAAAAGGTAAAAAAAAAAAAAAAAAAAAAAAAAAAAAAAAATTCAGAATGAACACGTCATTTTTTGACTCAGGGAATGAATGCAGAATCCACCTGAGGACAGAAACTGGGCATTTACTTATTTACTTCTTGCCTTTATCTTCCAGATCTGGCAGAGGACATGTAACACAGAAAAGGCTTGATAAATACACATGGGTCAATATATCTGTGTAATGATCTACACACACACACACACACACACACACACATGCACACACAAATAGGAGCTAAATAAATGAAAGGTAAGCCCATAAAGTGCCTGTATCACTGATACTTAGATTGGAATCCTGATTTTATTCTGAGTCAGTGGAAGCTCCGCATAACTTTTCTTTTCCCCTTGGCCAAAGATGGGTACAAATGACGCATTTCAACGTGAACAAAATATGGAGACGCAGGGCTGATGCAGAGACTGGCCAGACAGGCCTCCTCCTCCCCGGTGGCGCGAGTCTGACGTCCCCGCGCTCAGTAGCCCCCACTACTGCAGTGACAGAGGCGGGATCAGGCTGTTGCCATGGAAACCCCAGGAGGAGGAGGGACCGAAGGACTAGGGAATGGCGAAGGGGCAGAGAGCCCCCGGGTGAAGAGAACGCCCTCTCCTCTGCAGCCAGACTGTGTGCAAAATACACGTGCCAGCCTGGCACACAGCAGGGCCTCAACACACGGTGAAACCCGGGTCTGTGCCCCTACCCCTGCCCCTGCCCTTATGTGGGAGGAAGTTCCTTCCATCCTAGTGAAATGCAGCCTTTTTGGCTCCATTTCTGCAGCTGTTTCTACCTCAAGCCTTGGGTCGCAAGATGCCTAGACGCCTCTAGTCGTCTTCCCAGTGGCCCCAGCCCAAAGGACAGTACCAGGATGAGGAAAGGTGGAGCACTGAACCCCCCCCCCCCCCGCCGCCCTGGGCAGGCTGAGAGATCTGCAGCTCATCTTGGTACTTCCTGTGCCCCCACAGCACCACAGAGAGAAAAGTTCCTTCCTGCTAAGGGATCAGAGGGACCCCCGTGCAGGGAGCCAGCACCCCGCAGCTGGGCTCTGCATGAGCACAGGGTCTCAGTCAGTGAAGCCCTGGACTGCGGCTGCTCCAGATTTGTATCGCTGGTGCTTAGATTGGAACCCTGATGCTCTTCTCAATCAGTGGGCGCTCCTGCACGCTTTCTCTTTTTTCTCTCTCCCCGCAAAGATGGGTACAAATGACGCATTTCAACGTGCGCAAAATACAGACACACAGACTGAGGCGGAGACTAGCCAGGCAGCAAGGGGGAAGCAGGACAAACTTCCTGTCTTTCAGGAACATGTTGAAGGCCACTGGCCTCTGTGGCCGAGGAAGAGGAGTGGAAGGGGTAGCCGAGGGGAGGAAGGGGTGTAGCAGGTAGCTGGAGATCAGGGGGACCACAGACCTCCTGGGGGACCAGGGACTTCTGTTCTGCTGCTGCCATCATGAAATTCTCAGTAACTTTATCCCTGGATTTATGAGTTGAAGTGAAGTCCAACAGGGCATTGGGGCGGTGCACATGAGGTCTGGCAGCACCCCCCTCCCCCCACAGTCTCTCCATCTCCACCAGCCTGCCTCCCTGGGCGGTTCTTCCTTAGGTTCCTGAGGCTCAGGATAAAACCGCCCTCCCCACTGAGGATAAAAGCAGTGGATGGTGTGTTTGTCAGAGTCTAGTTGGGAGTGGGTGAGGTGGGCAATGGCCATTGGGAGGGAATTGCCTTGAAGTTGATTGCTTCAAATTCTTTTCTTTTTTTCTTCTGTACTTGGAGGTTGAACCCAGGGCCTCAAAAATACTTTGCAAGCGCTCTGCCCTGGGCTGCACACCCAGCCCCTTTTTGATTTTTTATCTTGAGACAGGGTCTCACTAAGTTGCACAGGTTGCCTCTGGCCTCAAACCTGCGAGCCCCTGTCTCCACCTCCAAAGATGTGGACCACCACACCCGGCTTGCCTCAAATTCTTAACAGTGAGGCTTTGTACTGTGCGTGTGTGTGCGTGTGTTTCGCGGCCACTGCATAATAAACACCCCAATTTTAAGAACATGCAACAATTGTTTTGTTATGTTTACACATTCAGAAAACAAGGTAGGGATGGCTTAGTTTTACCCCACTCTGCTTGGGGCTCAAGAAGAGTGATAAGGGTTGGGAGAGCCCAACATTCAAAGTGAAGTCATTGTGAGGTGCCATTAGGTTGGGGGTTTTCAATGGTTGATTGTTTTGAGATTGTTCTGGGAGCGGGCTGCCAGGTCATTCTTTTCTTACAGTGCTATGGACCAAACCCAGAACCTCAGAGTGCACAGAGCAAGTGCTCTTCCACCTGAGCTAAACCCCAACCCTCAAAGTGAGGCCACAAAGTAAGAAAATGTAGTGGGGCATGGCGGTGCACACCTGTACAACCAACATTCAGGAGGCGTAGGCAGGAGATTATGAGTTCAGGGCCAGCCTAGACTACATTGTAAGATCCCATCTCAAAAACTCAAAAAACAAAAAGTAATAGAAAGTGAAAGATGAATCTCACCGTGTTTTATAAACTAGAGCCATGCTTCTTGACCTGGGATGATTCTCCACCTCCCTCCCCGGGGGGAACATTTGACAATGTCTGGACACATTTTTGATTGTCGCCACTGGGGAAGAGGGTATGTTCCTGGAATCTAGTGAGCCAGGAATGCAGCTCAGCATCCTACAGCGCACAGAACAGCCCCCCCTCCACCAAGAATTCTCCAGTTCCAAATGTCCATCGCGCTGAGGTCAGGGAGAGCTGAGCTGCAGTACGGACTTTCTTCAACCGAGCCTATCTGCAAGCGGGTTCATGTCATGGCACGAGGACATGAAATGTGCTCACCCCAGGTCAGCTGCGTACTGAGCCCCTTCGAAGCACACAGGACAGAAATTCATCATGTCAGACAAGGAAAGAAAGCTGCCAGCTCCAGGAAATGAAAGAAAACCTGGCTCTCGGCAGCATCGAGGGACACGGTGTGCAAAGCAAACAGCTGCAGTTTCAGTGCTTGGATAGCTCTGCATTGCTGGCCACGGTGAGCCATTTCCAAGAAGCCCCTGTTCTCCTGAGTTCTGTGGACTCTGTGGGTCTTCTCCCATAAGGCGCCGTCCGTGGTGGGTCACTGAGCTGACCTTGAGTCTAGCAACTGGACCGAGCCTTGACATGTGAAGTTCACCTTCTTGGGCACGCTGGGCTCTGTGTCAGAACGCTTCTCCCAATAGAACCTTCTTCTGCATTCACAGCTGGACAAGTTCATCCTGCGTGGTGTGTTGTTAGAGAAACAATTATTCAACAATACTTGCTAAAGCACAGTGAGGTTGACTTTATTAGGGACCATCCTGATAGGCACAGATGAGGGGATTTTGCAGTGGGGGTGAGAAATACGGTTCAGCTCCCAACACAGTGTGGGGATTTACAGCCAAGGAACAGGGTCAGGGTACGTGGATGGAAAATTACTAAGAGAAATCTCCAAGAGTAAGAGGGATTCTGGCTAAACCTCCTTCCCAGGATTCTTGCTGAAGGCAGGCCAGAGTGACCAGACCTCACTTGGGGATTGCAGAGGACGAGGAACCCGATCAGATATTGAGAGTGATCAGACCTCAAGACCATCCAAGCGTTTAAGTTGCAGCTGTCTGCTTCACAGATTATGTCCCTAGGTAGTGCTGGTAGCCAGCTTTTCTTTAATTTCCTGGGGCTGGCTCCCTTTTCTCCTCCTGCTAAACTGACCTAGCAGGGCTCCTGCTGAAACTGGATTTTATAAGGAAATGCAAAGATGAGCCTAGCAGAAAGCTCCTCTGACAAGCAAAGAATGTCTATCAGTGTGGTAGGACAGTGTTTGGGATGGAGACGTCCCCCATGAGTCTCACCTGGTGTTCACAGCTTTGCATCACCCCTTCCTCTTGAGGGTGGAGGGGACACATGACTTGCTTCTAGCCTGTAGAATATGACAAAGGAAATGGAAGGTCACCCCATGATTGTGTTACATTAAATAAGACCCTACCTTGCCAGCTGTTCACTCTAGATTCTCTTCACTGGCTTGATGAAGTCAGTGGCCAAGTAAGGAAAGCTTAACCAGCCAGGAGCCGTAGGTGGTCCTTAGACTGCAGGGCAAGCCTACAACTGACAGCCAGAGGAAAGGACCCTCAGCTCTCCATCACCACAGGAAACAGATTCTACCAACAACCCAAGTGAGTTTGCAGGCAGATTCTTCCCCCAGTCAGCCTTTCAGATCACAACTCAGCCCAGCTGCCACCTGGATTGTGAGACCCCGAGAAGACCCAGCTAAGTTGTGCCCAGACTCCTAAAAGCAGCCCTTCCTTCCTTCTTTCCTTCTTCCTTCTCTCTCTCTTTTTCTTTCTTTCTTTCTTTCTTTCTTTCTTTCTTCCTCTTTCCTTCCTTCCTTCTTTCTTTCCTTTCTTTTTCTTTTTCTTTATTTCTTTCCTTTATCTTTTGTTTTTCTTTGAGACAGAGTCTCATTCCATAGCCGTGGCTGACCCATAATTTGCTGTGTTAGTTCAGGCTGGCCTTGGACTTGTGGTGATCCTACTGCCTGTGCACCCTGAGTGCTAGGATTAGAGATGTGGACCACCATGCCCAGTTCTGCTTTTTCAAACCACTAAGCTTGGGGCCATTTGCTACCCAGTAATTAAAAATGACCCCTACGTTGTCTGTCAGCTTGTTGTGTTGTAGGGGCTTGTGTGTTACTACAATACTGAAAGCTTTGCTCCCGGTATTTCAGATACTAGCAGGGCCACGCATGGTTAACATGTTTCGGGTGAGCTTCTAGACTAAGACAGACTTAGGGAGGAGGACCCAGCAGCCCACCCATGAAATAATTGTTGTTGTTGTTAGGTGCCGTCAAGTCATGTCCGACTCATAGTGATTCTCATAGGGTTTTCAATGGCTGACTGTTTCGGGATTGCCACGTCCTTCTCCCATGAAACAATTAGCCATTGGGAACTGTAGAAGGATGTGACTTTTGACCTACTTGTACGGAGCTACACAGCTCTTCATGACCTGAGGCAGAGATTCTAACCTGAGGACTCTGCAGACAGAGTTTCTGGAATTATCAGGGATCCTGAGAGCAGACTCTTGGGGGACCAACTGCTTCCTGTCGTTTAGAGTCTCTGTAGATACATAGCTTAGTAGTTGTGAAAATAATGATTAGGTGTGCTGAATCTTATGTCACTCAACCGCATTGTTCTCTATGCAGCTCTGTTCCTACAGCATGCTAAACTTATGTTGTCCTCTAAGCTGACCTTGAGCCTTTGTTTAACCATAATAAAAAGAGACACAGCCTTCTAGGAAGCACTCTGACTCCTGAGAGGGTTGAGTCCTTCATTGTGATTTTCTCATCCACTGTGTCCACCTAGTTTTTGGGAGCCAATCGACAACAGGCAGCCCTATGAAGAGCAGAGAAGCACTGTCAAAAATAGTGATGGAAAATGAGCCCCCCAGGCTGGAAGGCATTCAAGAAATGACTGGGGAAGAGTTGCTTCCTCAAAGTAGAGTCAACCTTAATGATGAAAATGGAGGAAAGCCCCAGGGACCTCCTTTTGCTGATGTGACATGACTCAACATGAGAAGAAACACAGCGTCTGCAACAATGGGCTCAAACATAAAAAGATCATGTGCATGGCACAGTGTTGGGTAGTGTTTCAATCTGCTGTACACAGGGTCACTATGAGCCAGATTTGACTCTATGGCACCTACCAAACAACAAATCAAACAATTATTTATGGGGCAAGACAACATCATATGCATTACCCAAGCCATCGCACTAGAAAATGAAAAAAAGAAAAAGGTTTCCAGCCTCTGAAAAATCTGAGAATAATTCTATCAAATGGTATCCATGGAAACAACAGGCAAAACAATCTTTATGGACGAATTATTTTGCTGTTGGAAAGGGCATCTCTCTTGTATTGAACATACTGTGGCATTTCTCTCCATTACATGGAGATGTGTATACAGAATGCATCCCCAACAGGCATTAACTGGGAATTCGGGAAACAGACCATATTGCAGCTAGAGCCAGGCTGCCCTGTGCACCACTTGGCCAGAGAGTCCAGTGGCTTCTCCTTGGGAAAGGAATGTCATGTTGAAAAGTCTGGCGTTTGGAACCTTGTCCATCCTGGATCATCTATATCTCACTGCACCGGATCAGCTGGGACTCTTCGTCTCTGCCACGACCCCTTTATCACGTTTTGGTAGCTTTTATAACTTTAACTTTTTAGTCTTAAGATAGAAACAATTTTTATTTTTCAATCATACCTCAGCAAAATTAGGGGGACCCCTGATAGTGGAAAATGTCTGATACTTTCTGGCATGGACCCCTTTGGTCTCATCTGCATGGGCTCTACCCGGATGAAGTTCCTCCACCCTGCCTAACATCTCCCCGCACCAAATCTTGGCTCATTCCATCCTTTCCACTGAACCTTCTCTTCCCTCTTCAGAACCCTGCCATTGATCAACGTCCATGATGTCACTGGCTGGGCAGGAATGAACAATCTCCCCTCTAGCAACTTGTCTCTGATGGGATCATGTCTGTCACCCTACACCATAAAGCCGTATACCTGGAGGATAAGCAACTCTTTCCTTTCAGATTTCCCCTTGTTTCCACTGCAAAACAGATTCATTTTTGTTGTCAAGTTTTTTTGTAAAGTCAAATAACACAGATTCGCATTTGTGTGAAATAAACAAGTATTCCTGAGAAAAGCGTCAATGCGTATTTCTGAGCTCAAGCCAGTCTAAAAGGACTTTATTCTTTTTTATGGTGACATAATGTTCCCTGGGGTAGACAGTACTGTACATTCAAAAATAGCCCTTTAGCTCTGGAGCACACAGGAGAGAACTTTTACTTGTTTAGGGGAGGAAGATAATGTATTTGCTAAAGGAGATAATTGTATCCTTCCATGTGCTTCCACTAAGGTACCTGCCCTGAGTTACAGAGCCAGCAAGTATACCCCATGCCTCCCAGCAATTGCTGTTTAACCATAAAGCTCTCATCCTAATACTTAGCCATCATCATAACCTGAGAAGACATTCTCGATGGAAGGCTGAAAGCCGCATTCACTTGCTAATCTCCACTGTGAGCTGATCTGATGTACAGTCACATATAATTTAGATCGTGACTCATGAATGCACCTTCAAATTCGTCATTCTCTGTGGGTGTAACTCTCTGCACCACACACTGCAGAATGCCAGGTGAATACTGATAGTGAGGTTTCATGCAGCAAAGTCTTTATCCTTGGAATGTTTTTGTTTTTGTTGTAATGCAGAGGAATTGTGAACAATTAGCTTCCAAGGGCATACAAAATCATCTGTCATAGAGTCTGTGCCTAACCAGTATTTGTCAAACAAATGAATGAAAGGTGAAATGAATGAGCCATGTAAACAGGGTGATGGAAGCATGACGAAGCTCCTGTTTGTGAGGGGCATACCAGCTGCCCCAAAGCTTTATCTACTGTAGGAGGGTGGAGAAGTCTCTTGTGCTGTCATGGGTTGGACTGTGTCTGAATGTTGAAGTCTAATCCCCAGGACCTGAGAATGTGGCTGTATTTGGAAACAGGTTTGTTACAGATGTGATGAGTTAAGACAAGGTCTTTAAAGTAGACCCTATGGCTACTTTACACCCACCGGTGTGGCTCCATGGAAGCACCTGCAAAAGTATGGGTGAAGCCCTGGGTTCAACTCCACAGTACCACACACACACACACACACACACACACAAATCAACCAAAATCAGACTCCTAACCCAGGCCCGGGGCGCACACACCTGTAATCTCAGCACTTGGGAGGCTGAGACAGGAGGATCAATATGTGCTCGTGGCCAGCCTGGGCTATTATATAGTGAGTTCCAGGACAGCCTGGGATACACAATGAGACCCTGTCAAAAGAAAGAAAAGAAAGAAAAAAGAACAGAGAAGAAAGAAAAGGAAAGAAAAGAAAGAAGGAAGGAAGGAAAGAAGGAAGATCCAAATCAAATATAACTGGTTTCCTCATGAAAAGGGGATATTTGGAAACAGGTGGACTTGCATAGTGAGAAGGTGACACGAAAGGACACAGGGAGAAGATGGCCACCTGCAAACTGAGGAGAGAGGCCTTGGAAGGAACTAACCTAGCCAACACCTTGATGTGACTTCCAGCCTCCCTGACAGAGATAACACACTTGTGCAAGCCACCCAGTGTGTGGCACTTTGTTATGGCAGCGAACTAACACATGTCCCTACACACACACACACACACACGCACGCACACACACACACATACACTTTGCATTTCTGCAAAGACTGCAATTAGGAATAAATAAATAAAGCTGCACAAAATTAAGAGTACAACAAATTTTTCATCCACATCCCTGGACTCCTCTTTCTTGAGGCCCGCTGCTCTTTCAGGGGCCCCCACCTGTTACAAAAGGAAGGTGAGGGATGTGGATGGCGGTAACCTCTGGCGGTTGCCATGGAAACTGCAGGAGTTGGGCAGGGGGGACCAGGGAAAGAAAGCCACAGGAGAACACATTTTCTGAGCTCTGGAACGCTACTGGGTATGGTTGCCCTAAACCTCATCCTATCACACAATAAATGCTCAATGAATATTTATGGCGCAAATTAATGAAATAGCACCACATTTATCTAGTGATTCCCAACATGCATAATCATAGCTCCTTGGTTATGGGTTTGCTGGGAGGACTGAATTTGATCCTGCTTGTAAAAATCCATTAAAACCTTTAAAATTTTGTTTTAAAAATTTGACTAAAACTTCTGTAAAATTTTTTGTTTAAAAATATTGCTAAAAGCCAGGCATCTTGCTGCATGCTTGGAATCCTAGAGACTTGAGAGGCAGAGGCAAGAGGATCGTGTGTTCAAGGCCAGAAGCAGCCTGCACAACTTAGTGAGACCCTGTCTTGAAACAAAGAGTCAAAAAACAAAAAATGGGCTGGAAGTGCGGCTCAGTGGTAGAGCACTTGCAAAGCATGTGTGAGGCCAAAGGGAAAAAAAAATTGCTTAAAAAGGACTAGGTGTGGTGGCACATGCCTGTAATCCCCAGCAACCTGGGAGGCTGAGGCAGGGGAATCACAAGTCTGAGGACAGAGGCAGCCTATGCACCTCAGTGAGACCCTGTCTCAAGATAAAAATTAAAACGATGTATGTAGCTCATGGTACATGAGCTACATGGTACATGGTACATGGTAGAGCCCTGGAAAAATGTACCTGAGGTCCTGGGTACAAACCCTCTGCCTCAACCTCAAGAAAATCCTCCTTTCAGAAGACATAGCTCAGTGGTAGAGTGCTTGTCTAGCATGTGCAAGGCCATGGGTTTGATCCCTGGTACACACACACACAGAGAGAGAGAGAGAGAGAGAGGGAGATTACTGCATATACAGGCCTGGCACATGCCTGTTATCCCAGCCCATGGGAGGTGGAGGCAGGAGGATCACGAGTTCAAGGTCAGCCTAGACTACATAGCAAGATCGCCTCAAAACAAAACAAAACAACACAGCAAGACCCTCCTTTCCTTTTGCCTCTTTCCCTTGCTTTTGTTGCAGTCGTCAGTGTCTGAACTTGCTCATTATTCATTGTGTTCATTCACTGGTTGGCGGCCCAGGCCATCTTCCCGCGGCCTCATAAACCTCTGAAGACTGAGATCTTGTCTGTGAGGTTTGTCTCAGTGTTTTCAAGACCCGAACGGTGCTGGGCCACTACTGATGTCCAACACACACGTTTTGAATGAATACATCATGGGCCAAGGGTTATTTCGAATATGCCTCTGTCCTGTGATTCCACAATATCACTCCTAGAATGTGTCCAGAGCTGTGCCCAAATAAACGCCCAATGCAATACACAGTAGGCTATTTTCTGTAGCTTTTCTGGAAGCCAGTAGAAAATAAAGAAAAACACTTTATTGTCCACAGAAGGGCCCTGCTTCAATAAATCTTAGTGTCCTCACACTGTGGAAGATTCTTCTATAAGAGAAAGAAAATGAAAGAATTCTTAACATATTGATAGCAAGTAATGTCTAGGATGAATTGCCTCATGAAGAAAGACAGATGCCAGTTGGTATGTACTGTCATTTTGCATAGTGTATATAAAAACATGATTATGTGTAATAGTTTATGCCCAAGAATATATGCATAATAGATTATACATAATAGCATGTGTATGATTATGCATAACAGTATGTTCATAATGTGTGTGAATAATTTTTGCATAAATGCATATGAACAAGTTTTCTCTGGGGAAATACATACAAAATTGATGTTAGGGAAATTGCTACTGGAAGGCAGAGGTAAAAGAACAAAGCTCAGGGGTGGAAGAGAGATTTCTTTCTCTATTTAGCACTTTTGTATTTTCTTCACAATGAACAAATAGATGTGCAAGAGTAACTAAAGAAAATTATTTATGTGGTAAATTAGAGTTCTACTTTGTAAATGTCACTATGATCTTTATCAGATGAGCTATTAACATTTATGTGATGCATACATTAAGACATTTCAAATTATTAGAACAGTTTAGGAAAGAAAAAGAATGAACAAATATTATCAAATGCTTTAGTTTTAATTCACAGGAAAAACAAAATTTAGAAAGTGATCATCAATAACTGGAAACCAGGCATGGTAGCACTTACCTGGATCCCCAGTGACTCAAGAGGTGGAGACAGAAAGATTGCAAGTTCAAGGCCAGAGGCAGCCTATGTGACTTAGCAAGACCCTGTCTCAAAAAGTAAAAAAATGGGATAGGGGTGTAGCACGGTGGTAGAGCATTTGCCAAGCATGAGTGAAGCCCTGGGTTCAAGCCCTCAATACTGCCAAAAAACCTCCCCAAATTTTGAAACTACAAATTATATTAGTATAAGAAAATATGCAATACCTAGTATAAATCTAACAATGAACATAAAAGACCTTGAGTCAAAAAAATTGATGAGAGAAATCTTTTAAAAGACCTAAATAAATGGAGAGATATATAATGTTATTGGTTTGAAAGATATGGTAATGTTAGGATATACATTCTATCTGAAGTTGATCTTACAATGCCAGCCAAAAGAGAGAGAGAAGGAGAGAGAGAAGAAATTGAGGGACTTAAGCTATAAAGCAACAACAATAAGTCAAGAAAGGAACAGCACACAGAGAAACACATAGATCAACAATATATCAATACATTTATGGTCAATGACTTTAAACCAAGACCATATGACAGAGAAAGGGAAGTCTTTTTAAATAACAGTGCTGGGACATACACCTAATAGTTCAAGACAGATTTGTAGACCTAAGCATTAAAATCTTCTAGAAGAACCTTAAAAGAATTTCATTATGACTGAATAGGAAAATATTTTTACATACCATTTTAAGTTACTTTAAATATTTTTACATACCATTTTAAGTTACATACCATTTTAAGTAAGTTACTCAGCACCTAACAACAACAAATAACAAGTTGGGCTATATCACAGTAAACATTTCTATTCATCAAAACATTCTGTGATGAAACTGAATATGCAATTCATATACTCAGGGAATATATTTGCAATACCTATGTCTGCATTAAGATTTAAACCAGTACTCCAGAGGCTAAGGCAGAAGGCTTGCATTGAGGCTACCCTGGGCTACATATCGAAAAAACAAAGGAAAAAAAACAAAACAAAACAGCCTTCTCTCACAATATGAAAAGAATGTCTACAAGTTGACAATAAACAATAAAAGGCAAAAATTTTAAATTGATACTTTGCAAAAGATTATGAGTGGGCAATAAAGGAAAAAATGTGCAACAAAATTATTCAACAGAGAAACAAAAATTAAGTCCCAAGGAAGGTAGTGTTTCACAATCAGTAAAATGGTTACCCCCACATGTCTATCAGCTTGTAGTGCTGCAGAGGCTTGCATGTTGCTGTGGTATTGCAAGCTATGCCACCAGTATTTCAGATACCAGCACGACCACCCATGGTGGACAGGTTTCAGCTGAGCTTCCACACTAAGACAGACTAGGGAGAAGGACCCGGCAGCCCACTCCTGAAACAGCCATTGAAAACCCTATGAATAGCAGAGAAGCATTGTCAAATATAGCATCAAAAATGAGCCCCCCAGGCTGGAAGGCATTCAAGAAATGACTGGGGAAGAGTTGCCTCTTCAAAGTAGCTGCTGTTGTTTGCTGCCATCAAGTTGGGTCCAACTCATAGTAACCCTACATACAACAGAACAAAACACTCCGCTAGACACTGAGCTATGCCTGGCACTATTGTCAGTGCTTCTAGGCTTTTCATAGGGTTTTCAATGGCTGATTGTTTTAAGAGTGGGCTTTTGGGTCTTTCTCCCAAGCCTACAGTACCTGGTATTCCCAGGCATTCTCCCATTCAAATATTAACCAGCCCCAATCCTGCTTAGCTTTCCAGATCTATTGAGGTCAGACACCAGGGTGGTATGGCTACAGGCCCTCAAAGTAACCCTAACCATAATGAGGAGAATGGAAGTAAAGCCCTGGGTCCTCCAGTTTCTGATGTGGCACGACTCAAAATGAGAAGAAACATAGTGGCTGCAACACTGGGCTCAAACATAAAAAGATATGTGCATAGCACAGTGTCGGGCAGTGTTTCATTCTGCCGTACATAGGGTCGCTATGAGGGGGACCTGACTCCATGGCCCCTAACAACAATAACCACATCCATTTGTGTTGTTGTTGTTGTTGTTGTTAGGTGCCGTTGAGTGGGTATCCGACTCATAGCGACCCTCATAGGGTTTTCAATGGCTGACTGTTTCGGGATTGCCTTGGGAGTGGATTGCCAGGTCCTTCTCCCATTTTTGCCGTGCTGGGAATTGAACTCGGGGCCTCAGAGACTGCAGCGCAGCGCTCTACCAACTGAGCTAAATCCCAGCCCCATTTGTGTAGTAGGAAACTCAAATGGTGCAACTGCATAATTATTCAGATGTTTTCTTGCACTCTCCGTCCATCAACTACGGAGTTCCCCTCTTTCAAGGCAACCAGGGTTATAAGATCTTTTATGTATCCTCATAGAGATTCTGTGTGTGCAAAATAAGTGTTTTATATATTCTCTCTGTTGAGACAAAGCATGTTGGTCCATTTGTAAATCTTTTCACTTTACTCTTTTTTTTTCACACAATGTATCTTTGTGATCTCCCTGCAGCACTGCAGGAGATTTGCTTCATCAGTTTTAATAGGTGCATAGTATTCCAATGTACAGATGTACAATTTATTTAACCTGTCAAATCTCGGTGGCCATTTAAAGTATTCCCATACTCTTGTTCTTAAAAATCCTTGGTGAAAGTTTAAATCCAAGGTCTCCTTATACCTGGATGGTACAGGCATCCCATGTTCTGTGCATTTGAGGACATCTTCTGGGGCCATCTCAGATCCTGGAACATGCCTGTATTACTACTTCTTCTCAGAGTCAAGCCATAAACTCTGTAAGGGTATTTGAGGCTTCTTGTCTCACTTTTCAAGCTCAGGGCTATATTACTGTATGGACACAATGTGGTCTATAGCATCATATTCTGTACAGGTTTGAGAAATAAATATAGTCCTTAACCCCTGGAACATCCTGATGGAAATGTATACAATTTCATAAGAAAATCTAATGTTTGATTGGGCTGGGACTTAGCTCAGTTGGTAGAGCGCTGCGCTGCAGTCTCTGAGGTCCCGATTCAATTCCTAGCACCGCAAAAATGGGAGAAGGGCCTGGCAATCCACTTCCAAGGCAATCCCGAAACAGTCAGCCACTGGAAACCCTATGAGGGTAGCTATGAGTCGGATACTGACTTGACGGCACCTAACAACAACAGCAACGTTTGATAAAGCAGCTGGTTAGAATTTCGTGTGCGGTTCTTATCAGCTTCCTTCCTGGGGTACGGAGTGGGCATGCATTTGCCATACCAGTAATTGCTATTTTACTGTGACGTTCCTGTCGAAAGCTTTGACATTTAAATAAATGTCACGTCTCAAACCCCAGAACAAAAACACATTTCTATAGGATCGCTAAGAGCGGTTTTCATTTGCCAATTCCCAACCTGAGCTCATCCTCACACGGTTATATTATTCACATAATTTAGGAAATGACTCACGACGCCTGAGTCGTGATCCTCTGCAAGGCATGACTCTCTAGAGGTGCCTTCTCTCCACTTTAAACAAATCAGCTTCTGCAAGGCAATTATTCACCTTGGGTTTCTTCTTCTTCTTTTCTTTTCTTTTTTTCTTTTTTTCTTTTTCCATGGTGCTGGGAATTGAACTCAAGGCATCATACATGCTAGTCAAGTGCTCTACCCCTGAGCTACATCCCCAGACCTCCCGCCTTGTTTTTTCTTTCAGATACCAAGGTTGTCTTTTCTTTCAGCAATGGATTGATCACATTTTTTAAAATTTCCATATCAGGTGTTTTTTTTTTTTTTTTTTTTTGCAGTACTTGTGGGTTGAACCCAGGGCCTCATGCATGCTTTGCAAGAACTCTACCACCGAGCTGCACCACCTTCCCAGCCCCCCAGCCCATTTTTTACTTTTTAAGACAGAGTCTTGCTAAGTTAAGCAGCCTGCCTCTGGCCTCAAACTTGCAATTCTTCTGCCTCTACTGCCTGAGTCACTAGGATGACAGGCATGTACCACTGTGCTTGGCTTTTTCCATACCATTTTAAAATTATGAAATACAGAATACAGAAGTAATGTGCATATACAGTTCATATGCATAGGGCAACATAGGATTCGAACTATTTCCAGGATAAGGGCTGATTTCTCAGGAACCCCACCATCTTCTTCCAACCATGACCTCCTTCCTCTCTCCACTGCCCTCTGGGATAATCACTACCATGACTTTTTTGCTAATAATTTCTTTGCTGGCCTTTATACTTTCACTACCTGGATAAGCCATCGTGTTTTTGCTTGTAAACTAGTAATCTTCCTATTTGTTAAAAATATGAAGCAACTCCGGAGGCGGAAGCAGGAGGACTGGGATTTCGAGACCAGAGGCAGCCTGTCTAGATAATGGGCTGGGAGTGCAGCCCAGTGGTAGAGCACATGCAAGGATGTGTGAGGTCCTAGGTTCAATCCCCAAGTACTGCAATAAAAGAAAAAGGAGGAGGAGGAGGAGGAGGAGGAGGAGGAAGAGGAGACACTCAATAATCATTGCCGTGTATTTCCATGTCTCTTTATCCTCCCATTTATGACAACTGACCCTCATTTTGTTTCCGTGTGGTTTTTGTTGTTGTTGTTGTTGTTGCTTTGGGGTTTTATTTTCTATCCACTGTGCAGACCCAAGTTCCTTTCTCTTTTCTTAAACGTTTTTATTTTGAAAAACATTTTTATTGCGGTAAAATACACATACCATAAAATTTACAATGTCGGCCATTTTAAAACGCACAGTACAGGGGCGTCACAGCCATTCGCACTGTCGTGAAACCACCGCCACCGTCCGACTCCAGAACTTTCCGTCCTTTGACACCAAAACCCTGCGTCCATTAAACAGTAAGTCCGCATCCCCCCTCTGGGTCCTGTGCCACCGTTCTACTTTCTGTGAATCTGATTCCCCTACAGATGTCCCAAGTGGAATCTTTCCTAGGGTGCACAGGAGGGGCCGGCCCAGAGGAAGCCATAAATCGACATTTTCATAAGGGAAGGAATGAAGGAGCAAATGAGTGAGAGGTGACGCAGGACGATTGGCATTTGTCAGACACTCGCGTGGCTCCTGGAAGACTGTGTTTCCCCAGCCAGCAGACGCTGCGCCCAGTCGAATTTTACCCTCCTGAAAAGCCTCGTCCAAGTACACAATCGAGTATTCAGAAAGCGCAGACACCGGCCACTGAACGAAGGACCTTCAGTCTCAAAGCCTGGTGTCCTCCTTTTTGTCCCCCCCTAAGGCTAATTTGGGGCCCATTGTTCCAGTGTTCAAGCCCCGTCCCGCTCTCAGGAGGCAGGCTCGGGCTGCTGCCATGGAAACAGCTGCAGTGCGAGGGGCCAGGGGACGAAAAATGGGTCCCCCCCGCATCTTTGTGATACATAAAAGACAGGACTTAAATAGTATATCCAAAGGCTACTATTTGTTGTACAAAAAATAATTGTGGATAGAAATACATACACAGACAAACAACCCCTGGAAGGACAGCCCTGAAAGAACACAAGGAAATTATTAATGGAGAGACGTAGAAAAAGAAAACCCCAAGCATGGGAGGCCGATTTATTTCTACTTTAAACCTTCCCTCCTGTTAACAGGCAAATATTTAAACTTTTCTAAAAATTTGAAATAAAACAAGTAAGAGTAGTCAAAAACTTAGTTTAACTACTTACACAAAACAAAGTGACTGCCTAGCTAAAGAGCCCTCAGGAGATCTAAGTGGGTGGAGGAGATCTTTGTCCCCTAACCTAAGTGTCCATAAACAGATGAATGCACTTAAAAATGGGGTATACCGGTATACACCAATAGAATGTTTCTTGTGATTGTTAGGGGCCATCAAGTCGAATCCAACTCATAGCAATCCTAAGCAGCCTCAAAACACCACCCAGCACTGTGCCATGCACACGTACTTTGTATGTGTGAGCCCATTGTTGTAGCCACTAGGTTTCTTCTCATGTTGAGTTGTGCCACATCAGCAAAAAGAGGTCCCAGTGGCTTTACTCCATCCCCATCATGAAGGTCGGCTCCACTTTGAGGAGGCAACTCTTCCACCCCAACCTGGCTGGAAGGCACTCAAGAAAGTACGGGGGAAGAGTTACCTCCTTAAAGTAGAGTCATCCTTCGTGATGGGAATGGAGTAAAGCCCCTCAGACCTCCTTTTGCTGATGTGGCACCACTCAACCATGAGAAGAAACCTAGTGGCTGCAACATTGTGTTCAAACATAAGAAGGTCGTGTGCCTGGCACAGTGTTTGGTAGTGTTTTGTTCTGCTGTACTTAGGGTGGCTATGAGTCAGATCCAACTGGAGGGCACCTAATACAGCATAAGGATGTTGTTGTTGTTAGGTGCCATCGAGTAGTGTCCGACTCATAGTGACCCTCTTAGGGTTTTCAATGGCTGATTGTTTCAGGATTGCCTCAGGAGTGGATTGTCATGTCCTTCTCCCATGTGTGTGGTGCTGGGAATCGAACTTGGGACCTCAGAGATTGCAAAGCAGCGCTCTACCAACTGAGCTAAATCCCAGCCCACAACATAAGGATAGGCCATTGGATTCAGACCTTGCCTTAATCCAGGAGGGTCTCCTCTGGAGACCTCTGCCTTAATCTCATCTGCGAAGACTCTTCCTTCCAAATAGCGTCACATCTGAGGTTGCAGGTGAAGCTGGGGGTGGGGCAGGGAGAATGGACTGACTATACAACTTGCTGCTGCCCTTTTGTCATTTGCATTTCTCAGACTGGAGGACTGAGGCAGACAAAGGTTAAGGGACTCGCTAGAGGCAAAGGGACTGAGACGAGACTCTCCACAGGTCAGGCTACAATGTTCATGCACCAGCCAACCCCTGTACAAGTTCTCTCTCTCTCTCTCTCTCATTAAAGACACTTACCTATTTTGCTCTTGGAAGATGCTCAGTTGTTGTCAGATGTCCCCCCCCCCCCCGCCCAAGTCTAGCTAAGTCACCCTGTCTTTAGTACCACCATCCTGGTCCCTGGGGCTGGACACACAGCTGATCTGTCCCTTCACGGCCATCCCAGCAATATAAAGAAGGCACTATGGCTGCAGGGACCCTCACCCTTGACCTATTCGTCTACCTTCTTGTCCTCATCTTACCTACCATTATGTCCCATTGACTCCACTTCCAGAACTCCCAAAATCCACCTCCTGCCCTCCCTCTCCTTTGCTGCTCAGACCTGGGCACCCAAGTGTCCTCCCCAGAAGACCACACTGCCCTCTTCCCTGGCTCCACCTCCACTCCAGCCTCATGGTGCCCCATGTTCAGGAGGAGGGATGTTATAAGACATAAATCAAGACACTGCTGCCTCCCTTTGCCACCAGGATTTATGGCTTTCCAGTTGCCTCCAAAGAACTGACGGTGAAATCCAAAGTCCCCAGTGGCAACACCTAAGAGAAGTAATTTGCAGACACCTAAACTAATCACATACATTTCCCACTGGCCCGGAAGCAACTAGTCAATAGTTATCTAAACTACAAAGGCATGTAACCTTGAATTTGAAAATGCACAAAATCTTGAATCTGCAAAGAGTCGTAACCTTGAATCTGCAAATGTACAATATCTTCAATGTGCAATTCCATTCACAGAGTTCATCCAAAAGTCAGGGCGAGATGGGGTGCAGTAGCATCTGTGCAAGGAGATTGTCCACTGGACTGCACTGTTAGTACAATTTTAATTTTCCTAGCAATAGAAACTTATCAGGAGACCGGTCTGTGAGATTATTGACAGTATGTAAGTGGACGGTCTATGGCCATAAATAAGAATTTAAACCGTCTTCATGTGTTGATACAAGATCATCATCAAGATATGATGCTAAATGCTAAAAACCAAATAGCAAACAATGCAATGCTAGGCTACTCTGTTTTAAAAATAGGAGAGGGAGCAGGCTGGGCACGGTAGCACAGGACTATAATCTCAGCAACTGGGGAGGCGGAGGCAGGAAGATCGCAAGTTCAAGACCAGAGGCAGTCTGTGTAATTTAGCGAGACCCTGTCTCAAAAAGTAAAAAAATGGGCTAGGGGTGCAGCTCAGTGGTCCAGCACTTGCAAAGCATGCAAGCCCAAGGCCCTGGGTTCAAACCCCAGTACTGCAAAAAAAAAAAAGGAGAAGGAGCAAGATCAGAACACATACATATATCATCATATATATGTGTATACATATATGTGTGTATACATATATGTGTGTGTGTGTATATATACATATATATATATATATATATATATATATATGCCATCCAGTCGGATCCAACTCATAGCAACCCTACGTACAGCAACATCAAGCACACCCCAGCACTGTGCCATGTACACGATCATTTCAGATCTTTTTTTTTTTTTTTGAGCCCATTGTTGTAGACACTAGGTTTCTTTTCATTTT
>VMDO01006369.1:71278-101262 GCA_007922755.1 Pedetes capensis
TCTCTCTCTCTCTCTCTCTCTCTCTCTCTCTCTCTCTCTCTCCCTCTCTCTCTCTCTCTCTCTTTCTCTCTGTATATAGATAGATAGATAGATAGATAGATACACATATATATACACATGGGCTGGGATTTAGCTCAGTTGGTAGAGCACTGCGCTACAGTCTCTGAGGTCCCGAGTTCAATTCCCAGCACCGCAAAAATGGGAGAAGGGCCTGGCAATCCACTCCCAAGGCAATCCCGAAACAGTCAGCCATTGAAAACCCTATGAGGGTCGCTATGAGTCGGATACTGACTCAACGGCACCTAACAACAACAACATACACACACACACACACACACACACACACACACACACACACACACAACATAGGTTGGTTGAATCCACCAATACAAAACCCATGGATGCCAGGGCAGACTGCATCAGTCAGTAATTAGACCAAGCCTTCAACATAACAAGCCTTTTGGAGGGACCCTTCATATCCAAACCAGAATGACACACAAATATGTCTCCAATGCCATATACACACATAGATTACACTGCAAGATAAATGGGTATTCTCTTAATTCTAATACATCTGTCAGTGGGATTCATTCAGTTAGCATTTATTTGACACTGACTGGCCTGAAGACACTGTCCAAGCTGGGCAATCATGGCTCAGGCCTGTAATACCAGCTCTCCTAGGCTGAGGCAGGAGGATTGCAAGTTTGAGGCCAGCCTGGCTGTGTAGTTGAGACCCTGTCTCAAAACAACAACAACAATAAGACACAATAAAGTGAAAAAAGGAAAACCCTCCACCAGATGGATTGACACAGTGTCTGCAACAATGGGCTTAAACATAAATAAGATCCTGTGCCTGCCACAGAATTGGGAAGTATTTCAGTCGGCTGTACATAGGGGTCGCTATGAGTCGGACTTGACTTGATGGCACCTAACAACAACACAAGATGGGAAGCCAGTTCCTTTGAAAATACTGTTCTGGGGAGGGCGGGGATCAGGGAGCAGGGTCATGAGATGGCAAGGGGGAAGTTAACATGAGCAATGTACAATGAAATGCATGGATGGAAATGTCACAATGAGAGCCATTAGGTTGTACATTAAAAGTTACTGATGAAAAATAGTTTTGTAGAAAAGAACATACCATTGTGAGATGATCAGCTCTCAAATGGCAGAGGGAAAAGTGTTTAGAAAAAAAGAGCGCAGTCATATAATTTGCCAAACAGATGGCCGATGTTAAATATGCCTTTCCCATGTCTTGGAAGGGGCTGCCTCCCACATGCAGTCCACGAGGAAGCAATGTTCTTCCTTCCTTACGTGGAAGCACATCCTGCTCGGGAGCAGACCCAGCTCAGCAGAAACCCCATGGAATTCTGGAGACGCGAGGGCCCCAGCGGCCACTTGGCCTCGTGTGAAAGTTCTAACAGCTTCCTCTCACTTGGAAACCTTTCTGCTGTCCTCATTCCTTGGGGCCAGAGGAGGGGGAGTAGAGTGAGGCCCTCTGCCCCGCACAAAATTAAGGGAGGAGAGGCTCGAATGTCTCAGTGATCTAGATAATTCATATCTTAATGCAAAAATTCTTTAAAATTTCAGAATCATGGGAAGCAACAACCACGGATAAAGAAGATCAACATTTTAACTAAAGATAGGGTCTGGAGGGGTCGGCAACAGGGCAAGTGAGGGAGGGGAGATGCGTCAAGGGCAGCATCCATCCTGTCTTTCGTAAAGATTTTGGTATTGTGCCCATCAAGGACATTTTGTGTTATTTTTTATTTCTTAAAAATATTACCTAAAGGCTGGGGATACAGCTCAATGGCAGAATGCTTGCTTGTCATGTGTGAGACCCCAGGTTCTTTTTTAAATTGTTATTTATTATTTATTTGTTGTTGTTTGTTTTGGTTTTTTGGACAAGGTCTTGCTCGGCTGTCCTGACACTTGCTCTGTAGACCAGGCTAGCCTGGAACTTGTGGCGGTCCTCCCGCCTCTGCCTCCCAAGTTCTGGGATTACAAACATGGGCCAGCACCCTTGCCAAGGCCCTAGGTTCTCACTCCTACACCTAAAAAGACAGTTTAAAATCGTGTTGACATACAATTTACCTTAAATTTTGCACCTCAGGCGAACGCCTCACTTGCCTGACCTCGTCGTGCCCACTGTCTAGAATGACCTCGGTGCCTCCCACCACTGCCACCGCCCTCGTCCTCTCTGCCATCATTTCCGGCTTGAATGACTACAACCTGGTCCTAACCATCCCCTCCAAGCCCCGGTCTTCATCGTCCCGTGAAATGTTCTTTCCACTTAAAGATGGGATTAAAGCAAAGGTTAATTCTCGTACATGGCTTTCTCCAAAGCCTAGGTCCTGAAGACCCTGCCTTCAGTCCTCCACGTCTGGAACTACCCAGAGACTGTCCACTCCTTCCAGGGCCCGCACCCCATCTTGGGCTTGGGATATCACAACTGACTCCATTGCATTTTCTTACCTGCTTCCCATCAAGGTTCCCATATCACACTGCCGTGAGGTCATTTTAGCTGCTTCGGCACGGAAGATAACTGCACCTCACCAACACAGTGTTATTCCCTGGCCAATTCTTTCCATTTCGTTCAAAAGGAAGTTCCGATTAGGCGCTGGAATCCTTCCAGCAACCCCATGACACTTGTTAATTACTTTTTAAACAAAGGAGCGCTCCGCTCAGATCCTTGGCAGGAGATTGTATCCAGCCCAGAGTTTCCCAACCTCAGCACTATGGACATCTGGGGCTGGATAATTCTTTGTTTTCTGAGTATGTGTGTGGGGCCAGGGGGTCCTGTGCATTGCAGGATGTTGAGAGCATTCTTGGCCTCCGCCCACTACATGCCAGTAATAAGTCCCTCTTCCCCTCTACCCCCTCTTCCCCCATGGGGAACAACCAAACTTGTCTCGAGACATCTCCAGCTGTCCCCTCATGGGCAAAGTCTCCCCTGTTTAAGGACCACTGCACTAATTTACACAGTTGTTTTCTTTTCAGTTTACTTCCTTTTACACACACCTTCCAATGAAGGAGGTAACACCAGCATTCCATGGATGTGTGTGGCACCAAAACTTTAAATCCATTTTGTTTTTCTTTTGCAGTACTGGAGAGTTGAACCCCGGGGCCCCACACATGCTTTCTGCAAGCGCTCAACCACTGAACTGAACCAGCAGCCCATTTTTCACTTTGCATTTTTGAGATAGGGTCTCAATAAATCACGCTGGCCATTTTTGAGACAGGGTCTCAATAAATCACGCTGGCTGCCTCTGGCCTCGAACTTTCAATCCTCCTGCCTCCACCTCCCAAATCACTGGGATTACAGGCGTGTGCCACCTCGGCCGGCTTAAACTGATTTTAATGTGGATGTTTACAGCAAAGGTATAGAACAGTGGCAAGCAGTGTATCAGAGACCAGTCGTTCATGGCAGTGGGGCAGAAATCCTACAAAGGGAGCAGAGAGGAAACGCAGGCAGCATTGATCCCACAGAGCTACTTTTCCCGCTAAGTGTCAAGGAAAATTCCTCAGCTAGGAGTCTGCAGGGCTTCCCAGGGTGGGGGGAGGGGCTTGAGGGGCTCCTTTCCCCCAGCTGAAGCTGAAGGTCAAGTTCAGCTCTCAAATCATTGTCTATACCGCCAAGGGCTGGAAGCCCTGTTTTCCTGCCTCAGACATATGGAAAAGAAACAATCTGACCGCGCCACTCCCCTATGACAAACTGCGTGGAAGAGGACTTTGTAAAAAGCGTACATAATTTTTATTCTGAAGCATATTTAAAAGAAAAAGAAAGAGAAAAAGGACACAGGTTTTTTTTTTTTTTTTTCTTAATTCCCAGCACACCCAGAGCTTCAAAACCGTATCAGTTTCATGGGAAAAGAACATGAAATATTGATATCTTTTGCCCTTCTACCTATGGATTTCCTTCCCTGGGGAGCAAAATTCACAGGAATTTTTCCCTCTGTAGCTGTTTTATTGGAATGCATGTGTCTTTGAATATTGGTGGTGGGTGCTGTTGAGTCGGGTCTAATTCTTAGCCACCCTATATACAACAGAACAAAACACTACCAGACACTGTGCCAGGCATATGATCTCTTTATGTTGAGCCCAATGTTGCAGCCACTGTGTTTCTTCTCATTTTTGAGTCGTGCCACATCAGCAAAAGGATGTCCCAGAAGCTTTATGCCATTTTTTATCATTAAAGTCAACTCTACTTTGAGGGGGCAACTCTTCCCCAGTCACTTTTTGAATGCCTTCCACCCTGGGAGGCTCATTTTCCAGCATTATATTTAACAGTGCTCCTCTGCTATGCATAAGGTTTTCAACGGCTAATTGTTTTGGGAGTGGGCTGCCAGGTCCTTTTCCCTAGTCTGTCTTAGTCTGGAAGCTCAGCTGAAACTTGTCCACCATGGGTGGTCCTGCTGGTATCTGAGATATCAGTGGCATAGCTTTCAGCATCACAGCAACACACAAGCCCTCACAGCACGACAAGCTGACAGACACATGGAGAATAATGATGAGAAAAAGCCAGTCCAAATTCAGAATAGGCACAGTGTTTTCCTAAGATTTTTGTTCTGAGGTTGAGGTTGATTGAATCCACCAATAGGGAACCCAGGGATGCCAGGGCTGACTCCACCACGCAGTAATGACAAGCAATCTCCACCGACCCACACACCCTCAGGTGCTCTGAGACCCTCTGAGACCTCCAGCTCTCCATTCCGTGATGGTGCTGTAACTCCATTTCCTCATGCGACTTGAGGAAAGCCCACAGGTGGGGACCATCCTTACCCCTGCTGGAAGGGAGGAAGGAAGACCCAAGAGCTTGGGTAAATCACTCGCCAACACCAGAGAGAGCATCTGTACAGCTGAAATCCTCATGCATCTCCAACACAGGAGAAGATTGTTTGGGGGAGGGAGTGGGCCTTAGGGTGAATGGGAACTAAAGCAAGGAACTGGGCAGGAGCTGGCAGAAATCCTTTCTTAAAGGTCCCAGCCTTTTTTTTTTTTTTTTTTTTTTTACTTGAGACAGGGTCTCACTAAATTATGCAGACTGCCTCTGGTCTCGAACTTGTGATCCTCCTGCCTCCACCTCCCAAGCCACTGGGATGACAGGCGTGCGCCACCGCACCCGGCAAGAGGCATTCTTTTATTTATTTTTCTTTCAGTACTGGGAGTTGAACCCATTGGAGACAAGCTCTCCACCACTGAGCTGTGCCCCAAGCCTTTATTATTATTATTATTATTTTATTTCTGAGTCTTGGTAAGTTACACAGGCTGCTTCTGACCTCAAACCTGTGATCCTCCTTCCTCAGCCTCCTGAGCAGCTGGGATGATAGGCGTGGGCCAGGGAACCTGGCCCAGGAGCCCATCTTGGAGCTGGAGTTCTGTGGACTTTGAATTTGTTTTTGCTGTGCTTTGCTAAGACACACTCTGTATCTCTGCAGGATTCCTAGATGGTGTATCTTAATCGTTAGAGTTCTCCAGCCACAAATGGTCAGCTGAATCCCATCTCTGACTTTAAGAAAATGTGTGTGTGTGCCGAGCGCAGTGGCACATGCCTGTCATCCCAGCGGCTCCCGGGAGGTGGAGGCAGGAGGATTGCAAGTTCGAGACCAGAGGCAGTCTGCGTCGTAACTTAGTGAGACACTGTCTCAAAAAGTAAAAAAAAAAATGGACCAAGGGTGCAACTCAGTGGTCCAGCATTTGCAAAGCATGCAAGCATGAGGCTCTGGGTTCAACCCTCAGTACCACAAAAACAAACAAAAAAAAAAAAAAAAAAAAAGAAAGAAAAAAGAAAAAGAAAATCTGTGTGTGTGGATGGGTACGTGTGTGCGTGTGTGGTGTAAGACAATCATGGTGTCTGGAATCATTTGCCACAGGGAATCTGGGGGACGATCAGGTACGTCTCAAGCGAATCTGCCCTTTTTTACGGGGGCACAGTGAGAGCTGATGCTCTCATGGGTGACAGATCTCACGTAGCTTGTAGAGCCCCAGCAGCCCCCTGGCCTAAAGCTCTGCAGCAGCTGCTGCTAATCAAGGAGGTCATCTCTGTCCCCTGTTGCCTGCGGTGGAGGACGGAGGTCTGGTCAGAAGCGGTTTGACATAGCCCAGCGCCAACACAGCTGTTGGGGGAGATTAGCTGTAAGGAAACCTGATCCTATGACAAATGGCTTAAGTATGTCCGCCCCTGGGAAACGCGACCTTTAAGGTTTGCATTATAGAACTTGTTTGCTTCCAAAGATGGAGAACATATTTGTTTTCTGAGTCCCGGGAGAATCACCATGTAGACAACTTTGGATGTACCCGAAGAAACAGAACGCAAAATACCAATTACACGTAGGCCGTCTCCATCACAAACAACTGCCGGTCTGGGAGTTGCTGTGTGGAGATTTCTCTCCCCAGTTTTCCCAGAACGTATGGCTGATGGTTTCTGAGATGTCAGATTCATCACTCACAGTTGCTATGCAATAAAAACTCTTCCAGAAGGAGAGATGGCTGCGAGCGCTGTTCCCCGTGGAGGGAAGCCTCCAGCTGGAGGAGCCAAAGATGTAATCACAGGCTTTATCAATATTTCATTTTCTTTGCATGAAGCTGATAAGCATACGTGGCCGTGGGTGTGGTGGGAATGAGACAAGATTTGTCTCTTTTCACTTTCCCCAGAGATCTGTGGGGGTTTAAAATAGGGGAGGGAGGGGGTCAGAGCCACAGTTTAGAAAGATTATTTTTTGGGGGGAGCGGGTCATGACAGGGTAAGGGAGGAAATGAACACGAGCTGTGTACAATGAAATGCATATATGGGAACGTCACAATGAGACCTATTAAGTTGTACGTTAAAAATTACCAATAAAAAATTTCAAAGAAAGGAAGGTTACTTTGATCTTCTGTGTGAGAAGTGATCCGTAGGGTGGGGAACAATGTCATGGAAGAGCTTGAGGATATATAAAAGTAAGGGAAATACCGTAACAAATCCTGCGTGTGCTTATCAGTTCAGCCATTATCCACTCACGTCCTGTCTGCTGGGTCTGTACCCTGATCACAACACCCATCTCATCTTTGAAGCAAACCTCCTAGGTGACATCTTTTCGTCCATCAGTGCTTCAGTATTTATTTCATAAGGGCTGTTGCACGGAGCTTCTTTTTGAACCCAAGTAGGGCCTGGCCCTGGAAAGTGACCAGCTCACCCTGCCAATTATGGGAAAAGCAGAAGCACATACACGCTTTTTATCCACGTAACTCAAATTATAGAGGGGGGAATGTGCCCACTGCGTGACAAATAGACATTAGATACTCTACAGTCTAGGTTAATGAGCATTTATGGGTGGTTAATGCTTTGCCCAGAACCATTGGATGTTTAGCACTCAAAGAAACAGATATGGCTCCCTGCCCTTGAGATAACAGAAGACACAGATTGACAAATAATTCAATGCATGTGAGGGGGGACGTGCAATGGCAAAAGGTAAAAATAATAAATGCTAACATGCAATAATCATAAATTAGAAACAACAGCAGGCACAGCAGCAATAGCTGGGATCCTTTAACCACTTCTTCTGCAGAGCATCTAGGATACAAAGCAAGGTATGAGAAAGGCGGATGTGATTTGAAAGTTAGAGAAAAGCTGGTGGGAAATGAGAGCTAGAGACATCCTTTGGAGAACAATGGCTACCTTTGAATGTTTTTTTATGGCTTGGAAATGGCAACTCCAGATTATTGGCTTCCTCAGATGACAACACAAAAATTCCTTGTGAACCAGTTGGGTTATTTCCTTCAGCAGAAAGTTCTTTAGAAGACCAAGCAGAGGTCTCCTCACATTTCTGGTCCTTGTTTTGTTAGTTTGTTTGTTTGTTTAAATATTACTTCTACTTTCTGGAAAGTAAAGTATTTCCCTGCTGCCACACCTTTTCTATTCCTGTTTAGACATTTTTCATCTACTACTCCTCGTCCAAACTACCATTGCCTCTGCTTGGACCATTGCAGTAGCCACTCACCACCTTCTTCTACCATGGTTTCTCTATCATCAGCTCTCTACCTAGAAGCAAGAAACCATTAAAAAATAAAATAGAAGCTGGCCATGATAGTGCATATGTCCAATCCCTGCTACTGGTTATGCAAAGGCTGGAGGATCTGGAAGCCAGAGGCAGCCTGCACAAATTAGTGAGACTCTGACTCAAAATAAAAAATAAAAAATGGGCTGCGGGTGCAGCCTAGGAGTACAGCACTTGCAAAGTATGTGCGAGGCTCTGGGTTCAACCACCACTAACTGCAAACATACACACACATCCTTTTCTCCTTTGCTCCTTACATACACGTGTATACAGGCATGCCTACACACTCAAACAAACACATTGCTTAAAAAAAAAAATCTTTCATGGCCTCAGCCCATGCTCAGAGCCGCACTCAGGACCCTTGCCAGCATCTCCAAGTGCCTAGGCATTCCTGCCCCAGAAATCTCTCTGTTCCAACTTCCTGGGCTTCTGCTGAAGTTCCTAAAGAAGCCAGTCTCTTGCCTTGCTCCCCATCTCCAGGCACAGCACTCCTATCTTTCTCTCATATTGCTGATTCTGCCACTGCTCCCCTTCTCTAGTCTACTACCTTGGGAGAACCCCCCGACTCATAAACTGAATGGCTCTCCTCTACTGACTGCCTAACAATCCTCAGTCCTTTTCCCAAATATGTCATCCTTTGTAAGATGCACTGTTATTTTATGTACTGTTGACCTGGGCAGAAGGAGAGGGGATTGAACCCACATTTTCAACACTCTGCACACTTTATCTGTCCCTCTTTCATCTAACCTAAGATCCACAGTCCTATCTTTTCACACCTCGGAAACCAGCCTATACCTGAAATTTGTCACAGTCATACTTCAGCCTCCGGCATTTTTTTTTCTTTCCTTCTTCTTGTTGTTAGGTGCCTTAGAGTCAAATCTGACTCATGGTGACTGTCACAAGGTTTTCAACGGCTGATTGTTTCCGCGGTTGCCTCAGGAGTGGATTGCCACATGCTTCTCTTGCTTGGCGGTGCTGGGGATGGAACCTGGGTCCTCAGAAAGTGTGGAGCAGGCGCTCTACCCACCGAGACAAATCCCACACCATTTTCTTCCCTAGGGGTACATAAAATAACAGTGCATCTTACAGTGGATGACATCCTAGAGTCTGCCAAAAGCTTTGCTTGGTGTAGTGTGAACACTATCTTTTGAGCAAATATCATACTACACATCGCTGCAACAACTCAATCCACCTCTGAAAAGGAAAAGATGGCATGTCTTAAAGTGTGTATACACTTTTGGAACTCCTGGTATTCTGCGGGCTGGAAGTCTGAGATCAAGGGGTCACCAGGCCTGGTTTCTCTTGAGGCTTCTCTCCTTGGCTTGTAGATGGCTGTCTTCTTCCTGTGTCCTCGAATTGTTATCCCTCTCGTGTCTATGTCCTAACATCTTCTTCTGAGGATGCCTTGTCAGATTGCCTCAGGTTCCACTCCAGCAAACTCAGTTTACCTTAATTACCTCTATCAAGGCTCAGTCTCCATATACAAATACATTCTGAGCACTGGGACTTAGGACTTCAACCTAGGAATTTGTGGAAGACTCAACTGGGCCTGTGACAGCCCCAAAACCAGGAGATGGGCTGGGAAGCAGAGAGATGAGCCTGGAGGCTGGCGAAGGCCAGGTGTGTGGCAGGGCATGTTGGCTCACCCCTGTCGTCCCAGCGTTTCAGGAGGCAGAGGTAGGAGGATTGCAGTTTCAAGGCCAGAGGTAGCCTGTGTAACTTAGCAAGACCCTGCCTCAAAATAAAAAGTAAAAAATGGGCTGGCGGTGCTACCCCTATGGTAGGGCATTTGCAAAGCATGTGTGAGGCCCTGGGTTCAATGCCCAACTACCGAAAACAAACAAACAAACAAACAAATAAAAAGGCCAGGTGTGGAAATATATCTCACGCCATGGTTGGTAGCTTAGATTTCATTGTAAGTGTGATAGGGAGCTCTGTGTGGACAACGGGCAGAGGAGGGACTGGTCAGGCTGACATCCAAGCAAGGTGGCTCTGGTTGCTAATGCCACTGGAGTGGACTGAGGGCCAGAGGAGACCAGGTGGAAATCCAGGCAAAGACCAGATGCAGCTGAGGTGAGTAGCAGTGTGGAAGGACCTGGGCAGAACGAGAGAGGTTGGCACCCACGTTTTCAAGCATGGGAGTCTTTGCTTCTGTCCTCCCCAAAAAGATGAGTCATAGCACATCAGAGATGGGACCCCTCAACAACCTCTCTCCTCCAGGATTAAGTCTAAAGCCATAAACTGGTTTGCCTCTAGGACTCTGTTCCAGCAATTTCTTTCCTGGTGTGTAGATTTTAGGAGGACCACGAGCGCCCTCTACAGGCCACTTCCTCCAAAATGTCGTAACCGTCCACCCCTGAGTGGATCGGCCCCCTGCGACTATGGAGCACTGGAATGTGCTAGCATTACCTGAGATGTGCTATAGGGGAAAAATGCGCACTGCAGCTCAAAGCCTGGGAAAGGCTGGAAAATTCTCATTAACAATGCTTTAGATTGATTGCACATTGAGCACACAATACTGTATCAGGTTAAATAAGAAATACTCTTAAAATTAATCTCACCTGTTTCTTTTTTACTTAATGTGGGTACTAAAAATTTAAATTAAAAAAATTAGCGTATGTAACTTATGTTATATTTCTGTATTTCTCCGTGGTCGAGGCTATTGTCTTAGTCTGTTTTGGGCTGCTATCACAGAATACCTGAGACAGGGTGAGTTATAATGAACAGAGATTTGGGTCCGGTGGTTCTAGAGGCTGGGATGCCCAAGGTTAAGTTCCTGCATTTGAGGAGGGGCTTCTTCCTGCGTTATCCCATAGCAGAAGGTGGAAGGGCAAAAGATCATGAGGGAGAGAGGGGAGGGGAGAGAGAGAGGGAGAGAGAGGGAGGGGGCGCAAGATAAGTGGGGCAGGGGGAGTCAGACTGATTTTTCATCAGGAGCTGCTCCCTAATGATACAGTTCAGCATGTTGGAGGTCTTGTTGCATAATAACAGCAATAACATCAACTCATTCCTGAGGGCAGAGTCCTGTGCTACCTTAAATGTGGGGTTAAGTTTCTAACACAAGAACTTTGGGGCCATATTCAAACACATTCAAAGCTGCCCTGTGTGTCTGTGGGGTGTTGAGCAGCATCCTGGGCTCTGTTCCCTAAATGCCAGTAGCGTCCCACCCCCCATTGTGATAATGTCTCTAGACATTGCTGAATGTCCCCGAGAGAGAAAATGGCTCCCAGTTGACTGTTCACTGTAAATATATGAAAACCTATATAATCATGAAAGGAAAAACGTGAGATCTAATGACGGATGACTACAGATATCAGGGTAAGCTCTGTACTGTGTGTTGAACTGCATTTCCCTTCCAGCCTTTATGAGAACCACATCTGAGGCACAGAAAGGTTAAGTGACTGGTTCTGGGATGCACAGCGAATTGGTGGCCTAGCCCAGATTCAAACCAAGGCCACGCTACTGGTGGAAGGAAGGTAAGAGAGTATTCCACACCCACAGACTGGGGTAAGCGTGCCCCATCGTGTCCTGGGGTCCAAGACCTCACACTGGGGATGATGGAAAGAAATGGGTGGGAGACAGGATGATAATTCTACCTCCCTCAGAGGCCAGAAGAATCTAGAAAATATGCTCTACTCTGTCCACCTCCTCTGGGGTTATGGTATAACAGGAAAGCACCAACTGACTCACGCAGGCCTTTTTCTAAGGTGTAGCCCATGTCTGCACGCTCAGCAAGCGATAACTTCCATGAGGATTCTGTGATAAGGGTGGATTCGGGTCCCTCGAGAGCTCTGCCTATGGTCAGCCTGCCTGGAGCCACGTGTTGGGCAGCCAACCCAAGTCGCCTGCCTCCACAGCCCCACGGACTCCCAGCCTTTTCTGCACTGTGGAGCAGGGGCTTGGGGGACAAGCCACTTGCCTTTATCCCTTCTTCTCAGATCTCCCAAACCCCACACAGAGTCCCCAGGGTGAGTCCAGGCTGAGATTTTAAGCCAGCAGGTACATAGAGTAAGTCCTGGAATATTACAGGCTCTGCATCCCTCCCTGCTCTGTTACAGCCCCTTCCTCCTCTCTGTCTGGCTCTGGTTTCCATAGAAACAGGTGTCACCAGATGAGAGCTCTGAAAGGGACTGAGCCGGGTGGATAAAGGCTTCTCAAGTAGCCAAGTGGGAGGCAAGGAAGGCTGGGGCTGGGACTGGAGGCTGTGACTATTATGCAATTAAAACACATCATCAGACAGGGTCTTTGAAGGAAGGAGGGGAAGGAAAGAAGTCTATGTGAACCTCATTCTCTGATTGTTGTTGTTGTTGTAGTTTTTAGGTGCCATTGAGTCATACCCGACTCATAGTGGCCCTATGTACAACAGAACAAAACACTACCTGACGCTGTGCTGTGCACATGATATTTTTGTTTGAGCCCATTGTTGCAGCCACTGTGTTTCTTCTCATTTTGAGTCATGCCACATCAGCAAAAGGAGGTCCCAGTAGAAATCCTATGATGATGTAAATGGTATTTGTTCTTCAATTTATTCATTCACTGATTAAACCACTTATCTATTACCCAAATACTTATCTGATGTTTATGAGTGATTAACATAGATGATTCTATTAATGTAGTTATTCTGTATCATTCAAGCTGGTGGCATTGTTTTAGAGATACGGTGTGGATAAAGGGGAAGCTCATAGTAGTTTTTTTTTTTTGGCAGTACTGGTGGGTTGAACCCAGGGCCTCACATATCCTTTGGAAGTGCTGTACCACTGAGCTGCACCCCTAGCCCATTTCTTATTTTTTATTTTGAGACAGAGTCTAAGTTATGCAGGCTGCCTTTGGCCTCAAACTTGCAATCCTCCTGCCTCCGCCTCCTGAGTTGCTGGGAACACAGGTGTGAATCACAGCGCCCGGTTTATAGTGCCCCTTTTAATGGTGCTTGCTTCTTGGACGGGGTGGCTACCCACAAACACATGTGTAAACCGATACAGAATATGATGGTTGGTATTGGTAAGTTCTGGGAAGATAAAGCAACCTCCGATGTGTATAATTTAATTTGAGGAATTTTCTTCTTCCTTCCTGGAGGCCATGGCAATTATGTATTCCTTAATGAATCCTTCTAAACACCTCACATTGTCAGCTGCCCACACCCCGATTTTTTAACCCACTAGTAATTTTCTCAATCATTGTTCTGCAACTTACTGTGAATACACCATGTTCATATGGTTAAAAAAAAACATAGATGGATTCCATCCACCTAAGCTAGAGTTCGTCTGCAGCCATAGCACCCTAGCATCCAATCCCGCCTGACGTTGGAAGCTAAGTAGGGTTGGCCTGGTTAGTCCTTGGATGAGATGGATCCAACTCAATGGCGCCTAACAACAAACAACAAGAATTGATTAAAGTATTTGTAAGGGATGTGTATAGGTTATATGGAAATACTATGCAGTTTTTTTCTTTTCTTTCTTTCTTATCTTTTTTTTGCGGGGGCAGGAGGGGTGGGGTGTCACTATATATACCCAGGATGGGCTTGAAGTTGCACTCCTCAGCCTCCCAAGTACTGGGATCACAAACCTGTGCCACCACACCCAGCTACTATGTGATTTTACATAAGGGACTTGAGCATGTGTGGATTTTAGTTTCCTCAGGGGTTTTGGAACTAATCCCCCCTGGATGTGGAGAGACAACTGTATACATGAATTTCCTACTATGTGCTGGGCATTGGGATGGGCTGAGAGTGCAGGAGATGCCCAAGAAATACAGAGCCTCCAACCTCACACAGTGGGCTTCTTCTGTAGTGAAGAAAAATAAAATAGAAAAGAAACAAAGATATCGTCAGATGACGGGATGGGTCGTGTATAAAATGAAGCAGGATAGTGAGTAGAAGGGCAAGGTAGGAGTAGAAGGTGACGCCCTTCAGCGAGCAGCCCTGGAGTCTGCATTTTTATCATGCAATTCATTCCTCCTCTCCATTCTGCCACGGGTGCAGTCTGGAACACATTCTTTTAAGAGTCCTGGCCACACCATGGCAGGCACATTGCTGAGTGACTTACAAGCAACGTCCATTCTAATTTCACCATAATTCAGGGACCCAGAGGAACATACACATTTTCCCATTTTTAGATGAGAAAACCGAAGGTAAGAAAAGCGAAATCAGTCATGTGATCCATATTTTTTTGGCAGGGGAGGGAGTTGGCAGTACTTGGGGATTGAACCCAGGGCCTTGAACATAATCTGCAAATGCTCTACCACTGGGCTGCACGCCCACCCCATTTTTTATTTTTTATCTTGAGACAGGATCTCATTAAGTTACACAGGCTGTCCCTGGCCTCAAACCTGTGATCCTCCCGACTCTGCCTCCCGAGTTGCTAGGATTACAGGCGTGCACCATCGTGCTTGGTCCTTGGTCCTCGCAATCCTCTTCTTCTAAATATTATTGAGAATCATTCATGGGGCAGGTTGGGATTGTAACCCATGTAGAGTCTGGAAAGTTCTGTCCTCTGAGTGTCTCTGTGCTTCCTCCTTATCTGCTGCGGTTGCCATGACAACAGGCAGATCCTGCCTGCATCGCTAACACCAGTGTACCCTCATAAGGACCAGGGCAGAGGAATCGGTCCCAGAGCATTGAACTGGGAGAACACGTGGGCCTGTGGTAACCCCACCTTGGACTCAGATCAGGCACATCTTTGGGGCACATTCCTGCTTAAAAGGTGCACACTTAGAATGATGTTTTTGCCGAAGAGCAAAAGCCAGCTGTGTGCATCTTTGGAGACAGTAGACACCACAGTTGTAACTTTGTCCTTTGACACGGGAACACAGCTCTAAAACCTGCTTTGAAAAAAATTATCAGGATGGAGGGGGAAAGAGCAGCGGGGTGTGGTGGTGCCTGCCTGTAATCTCAGCCCTGTGGAGGCTGAGGGAGCAGGACCGACTCAAGTTTGAGGCCAGCCTGGTCTACACAGCAAGTGTCTGTCCAGCCTGCACTACACAGTGAGACTTATCTAAATAAGAACCAAAAACAGAAAGAAAAAGAAAAGGAAGGAAGGAAAAGAAAGAGGGAGAGAGAAGAAAGGAGAGAAAGAAAGAAAGAAAGAAGGAAGAAAGAAACGAGGGAGAGAGAAAAAAGGAAAAAAAGAAAAAGGAAAGAAAGAAGGAAGGAAAGAAAGAAAGAAAGAAGGAAAGAAAGAAAAAAGAAAAAGCAGAAAGAAAAGAGGGAGCGAAAAAGAAAAAAAGAAAAAGAAGGAAAGAAAAAGAAAAGAAGGAAAGAAAAAGAAAGAAAAAAGAAGGAAGGAAAGAAAGAAGAGAAAGAAAGAAAGAGAAAAGGGAAAAGAGCAATAGATTATAAATGAACTACAGATTGTGAAGGTGGGTGGTCACTTTGGACAAGGTATTTTGCTTTAGGAAGTCGGGATCCAGCCAAGTATACATGCTTCAACAAGCCCTCTATGAAGCAAATGGTCCCCAAGGTCCACCTTAGAAGCAAGGCCCAGTGAGTAAGGGCGGTAAGGGGTCCCATTAGCCACGTTAGCTGACAGCGGTGTTTATGTCCATTTGAGCAGTGTAAACAGAGGTTTCAGAGAGGCAAGAAAGCGTGCATTTCCATCTGTTCACAAATAAATAAATACAGCCATTTATCATCCACCTGCTCTGTGTCCAGACCCGGCTTCTGCATCCACTTGTTGCCTGGAAACCTCGTGGCCAGGTTCCCCGGGCCCCTTGCTCACCCTTCCTGCCCCAGCCCCACTCCTCACATCGGTTTCCATGGTGACAGGCTCATTGTTAACACAGTGGAGTACCCTGCAGGCGAAGGAGGAATGGTTGTTGTCAGAATAGCCTGGATGGAGAATGGTGGGTCTCAGGGAGGGTTAAATCCCGCAGCCCCCACCGCGCCCCACCCTGCTGGTCCACTCAAGCCTTTAGTGCTCATTAAAGGTCTCCTCCAATGTGGTTTTTGCATAAGAGTTAAAAACAACAGCAACAAAAATGTCACAGGTTCTCGGTGGGCAGCTGCTGCAGGTGCCAGAGACACACTCATTATCCATTCTCACCATTAGGCACGTCTTGTTCTGCCTTCAATGCCAGTTGCTGGAGGGCTTATTATGTGCCAGGGACATCGTGAGGCACTCAAATATAATTTTGAAACCCCTTGCTGTTAGAAATGAAACACAGCCTGCAAAGGCGTCAGTAGCTCTCTCCCAAAGAATCACAAATGCAAGGGTTCCACGTATTCTCGTTTCCAACGACACCGGGCTCCTGTTTTCTGGAACCCATGAACCCCAACCACCTGGAGGAACTAATAGGAATGAATAGAACCAAAACCCAACCATGGCTCCTGACCCAACTTACATTGCTTTCAAGATCAGCAGAGGGAGGGGGCAGTGGCAGGTGTAGATTGTTTATGGCAGCACATTCAGAAACGAATTGCTGTTGACTTCAGAACTCTGCAATTATTCCTCACAAGCCCAATGTCTCAAGACAGGTGTTCTCAGTACACCTTTTGGTGGCTGGGGAAATGCCCATGATTTTGTGCCTCAGGAAGGAAAGCAGATGGTATACAGGGGGCAAAACAGGGAACATCTGCTTGAGCAAGTGTTCATTTCCACCAACCCGCATGAAACACCATAAACTGTTAGAGCTTTCTTCTAATGATTATAGGCCTCTTCGCGGATTTCATTTATAAAAAGCATGGCCATTGTGGCCCTAAAATATCAGGGCTCTGAATAGAGGGCAGCAGTTTAGAGTGGGGGGTTTTACAGCAGCCTGTAGGGAGTAAACTTAAGGTGTCTTTCCTCAGAGAGAGTTAGGGTCATTATGCTGAGCAGAACGGACACAGGCAGAAGAATTAAGAGCACAGATACTCCTCAAATTGCCATGGAGTTACTTCTCAATAAACGCATCATAAATGTAAAATAGCCTAAGTCAAAAATCCATTTAATCCACCTACCTATGGGATATTACGGGCTGGGGTTTAGCAATCTGAGGTCCTGAGTTGATTCCCAGCACTGCAAAAATGGGAGAAGGATGTGGCAATCTACTCCTGAGGCAATCCCGAAATAATCAGCCATTGAAAACCCTATGAAGGTCACTATGAATCGGACACCACTCGACAGTACCTAACAACAACATCATCTATCTGAGATACACAGGTTCAGAGACTGGGGCAGAAAGGAGGAATTACTCCTAGGTGTTCATCCTGAACAACTTAGTGGATCACAATAACAAGAACAGAGGTGAGCCAGCCTGGGATGCGGGAGGGAGAGATTCATGTGGTTACTGTGCCCCCCTGAGATATATATAGCAGGGCTGTAGACTGCGGGCAGTAGGAATGGAGACAGAACTGGAGTGTTAGTGAGAGATAAGATGAAAAAAAAAAAAAGAGAGAGAGAGAGAGAGAGAGAGAGCATAGGGAGCTCATGCTCAGGGAGAGAAAGCAGCTAGGATGTTTACCATTTCTCTGGCAGCCAGAGGAAAATTCAGCTCTCAAATCAGCAATGGAATTTTCCACTGAGTTAAAGGCCAGGCTTGAGTCCAAGAATTGTATACATCCCTGTTTAATTAAGGATGGAAGAGGTTTCTCTTAGACACAAAACAATGTGGATAGTATCCTGAAGATGTCTGCTTAAAATCATATTTGTCAAAATGGACATCTGTTTTGCAAATTATCCCTTCATTCTGTCCTCTGCCGTTTTTCATCCAAATTTTGGGGGCTGACAACATTGAATTTTCTAATCTTCCAGCTTTATTTCTTGAGAAGTGTTTATCACAGTGCCAGGCACGAAATAAGTGTTCAATGGAATGCTTTGTGGAGGCTATTTCCCTGAGATAGTCAATAAAAGAAGGAAACACTTCATGTTACCTAATTTGTACGCTCTCTAAAAAAAAAAATAGAGAAAGATTTAGTATATATTGTTGTTGTTAGATGCTGTCAAGTTGGGTCCAACTCACAGCAACCTTATGTACAAGAGAATGAAACACTCCCTGACACTGTGCCATGCCCGGCAGGCACTATGTCCGTGTTTCTCTGCTACTCATAGGCTTTTTGAAGGCTGATTGTTTCAGGATTGTTTTTAGAGTTGGCTGTCAGGTCCTTCTCCCAGTTTTGCTGTGCTGGAGATCCAGGCCCGACCCTGCTTAGCTTCTGAGATCTGACAGGAGTGGATGCCACAGTGGTAAGGTGGCCGGCAATGACTGGCATAGAAAGGAATAAATTAATCGTTTTTTCAAATTTTAGTTTTAATTTCCTTTTCAATTGACTTATAAAAATCACATATATTAACAGTGAGCAGCATGATGTTTTGGTATAGGTATACGTATCCATTCCTCTCTTTGGAGAAAAATGGATCAAAAAATAAATGTGTAGCCACAGCCGTCCGACAAGATCCGGACATTCTTTCTCCAATGGAGGTTCAGCCAGTGTTCTACCGGCGCCACCTGTTGACAATCGACGGTAATCACTCCCTCCAGCACAGCCCCAACCTCCGCCTCAAGAGCCTTCTACAAACACAGTGGGTATAGTTAACACTCAAGCACTACATCATTCTCATTCATACTCGTTCTCCCTCTCCTTTATTATCTATTCTTCAGAGCACTTACCGCTATCCAAAATCATCTGGCTCGTTTTTGTTTCCCATAGATAGATACCATCAGCAGCAGCAGCATTTAATAGTGGAAAAAAAAAATGCAGACTAGTCCCCTTATACCATTTATGGTCAATGGTGAGGTTGCACAAATATGGACATTACAGCCTTGGCTTCCTCTCCGTCATTTACTCGAGTTATCTTAAATTGTTGTTTTTAGGTGCCCTCCTCAAGTTGTGTCTGACTCATAGTGACCTTCATAGGGTTTTCAATGGCTGACTGTTTCAGGATCGCTTTGGGAGTGGATTGCCACGTCCTGCTCCCATTTTTATGGTGCTGGGAATCAAAGCTGGGACCCCAGAGACTACAGAGCGGTGTTGTACCAACTGAGCTAGCTTGTTGTTAAGTGCTGTGGAGTTAGGTCTGTGTACAATAGAACAAAACACTCCCTGACACTGTGCCATGCCTGGCAATATGTCAGTGCTTCTCTGCTATTCATAAGGTTTTCAATGGCTGATTGTTTCAGGAGTGGACTGCCACATCCTTCTCCCATTTTTGTGGTGTTGGGGACTGAACCCAGAGCCTCAGAGAGTGCAGAGCAGCACTCTCCCTACTGAGCTAAACCCCAGCCCAAATCATAACTGTGGTATATCAATTCCTTTCTCTGTATCAATTCTATTCTCTTCAACTGAAGAAGCTGTTCTTTGAGATATAGTTTGAATGGGTCCTAGTTTATGGATCCAGTTGAGTTGGGAATGTTGTCCATTTGTAGCTTAAATTTACTCTATGGAGACATTTCTCAAAGAAACACAACTGTTTTTTAAAATAAGTACAGATGATCAACAATTATATGAAGAAGTGTTCAACATCTTTAGCCATCAGGGAAATGCAAATGAAACTACACTGAGAGTCCATCTCACCCCAGACAGAATGGCTATTACCAAGAAAAATGGCCAGGCATAGTAGTGCATACCTGCAATCCCAACAACTCGGGTCACAGAGGCAGGAGGATTACAAGTTCAAGGCCAGAAGCAGCGTGTGTAACTTAACAAGATCTTGTCTCAAAATAAAATAATAAGATATGGGCTGGGGGTAGAGCACTTGCAACATGTCCTCAAGGCCCTGGGTTCAACCCCCAAGTACTGCAGAAAGGAAGGAGGGAAAAAAGGAAAGAAGGAAATAAATGACAAATGCAAGTGAAGATGGATAGGGAGACTTACATACACTGTTCGTGGGAATGTAAATTAAAATGCTGTTTTCTTGCTACCTTGCATCCCAGGGTCCACATGTGACCTTGACTTTGTGGGTCAGGTACATGCATGTGAGACTTGGCAGAGAATGAAGGACATTGTATGACAGATGGAGCAAAGATGAACACATCCTGCAATCCACCAGTTCCAGGAAACAGAAAGGTGATTGGTTGAGGTCACCATTCTAGGCTTTCCTCCCATTGACTAGGTGAGATAAATTATTCTCACTTTCCTTCGAAAAACCAAGTGAGATGAAGAGGCACAGGAGTGAGAGTCAGAAGACATGTTTACTCATCCCTTTTCCTTTCCCAACTTTTAAGACTTCTAAGATGTTCTTTGCCTGCAGCTGTGCCACTGTGGCATCCTGATCCCATCACATCTCGGAAGCTAAGCAGAGTCGGGCATGCTTAGTCCTTGTATGGGAGACCACCTGGGAATACCAGGTGCTGTAGGCTTGGGAGAAGAACACAGCAACCCACTCCAAAAAGCAATCAGATACTGAAAATCCTATGAATAACAGAGAAGAACTGACATAGTGCCAGGCATGGCACAGTGTCAGGTAGTGTTTTGCTCTATTGTACATAGGGTCACTATGTGCCAGACGCTACTTGACAGCACCTAACAATGGCAGTGTTATTTACTATATCACATGGGCTTTCAAATTTATTTTATTTATTTAACTGAAGTATTCCAAATAAAATATACAATCAACCTGGCACATATTATTGATGCAACACTATGTTGTTTACATTTTCTGATGGTGATTATTCTCCATGAGTGAAAGTATTTAAGTTTTCAAAGCCTTAAGTACTACTGGTCACTGGACACTAAAATAAAATTTCCATGAGTTTTTGACACTTTTCGTTTATTGCTGTATCTTCAGTATTCACATGAGTTCTTGATAAGACAAAAGGCATTTAATAAATTTTTATTTTCTGAGTGACAGGCATGGTAGTATATGCCTTAGTCCCAGACACTCATATGAGACTGAGGCAGAAGGATCACTATGATCCCAGGAATTCAAGGCCAGCCTGGGCAACATCATAAGATTCTCATCTCAAAAAACAGCCACAACAAACACACAACAAACGAACATTTGCTGAACAGATAAGCTAAATCAATCTTCAAAGAATACTCACAATAAGCCGGGCGTGGTGGCGCATGCCTGTAATCCCAGCAGCCTGGGAGGTGGAGGCAGGAGGATAGCAAGTTCGAGACCAGACGCAGTCTGCGTAACTTAGCGAGACCCTGTCTCAAAAAGTAAAAAAATGGGCTGGGGCGCAGCTCAGTGGTCCAGCACTTGCAAAGCATGCAGGCATGAGGCCCTGGGTTCAAACCCCAGTACCGCAAAAAAAAAAAAAAAAAAAAAAAAAAAAGAATATTCACAATAAGTCCTCATTGCCCTCAGGGATAACTTCCAAATCACAGGCCATTGTGGTGTGAGTTTCTGGATGACTATTCTAGACTAGCCTATAAATGAAGGCCTTTCCATGTATTTAAAGTACATGGGGCTCCTAACCCTCATGAACTCTTTTCTGATGTCTAACAAGATACAACTTGTCAGCAAAGGCTTTTCCACATTCAGAACATTCATAAGGTTTTTGTCCACTGTGGGTTATTTTATGAAAACTGAGGTGTAGCTTCCGGATGAAGGATTTTCCACATTCATTGCATGTATGAGCTCGCTCTCCACTGTGAACTTTCTGATGGGTACGCAGGTTCGACTTCTGAAAGAAGGCTTTCCCACATCTCTCGCATTCATAGGATTTTTTTCCAGTATGAATTTTCTTATGTTGAATGAGATTCTTCCTCTGGACGAAGGTGCTGCTGCATAGATCACACTCATACACTCTTTCCCCTGCATGGATTTTCTCATGATCAGTGGCATTTGATTTCTGGGAAAAAGCCTTCTCACATACACCACATTTATAAGGCTTCTCTCCTGTGTGTGTTCGTCGGTGTTTCACAAGATCTGATGTGTGGACGAAAGCTTTCCCACAGTCCTTACATCCATAGGGTTTTTGCCCAGAGTGAACTTTCTTATGTTGAATGAGGGCTGAGTTTTGCTTGAAAGACTTGCCACATATATTACACTCATAATCTCTCCCATCCTTATGAATTTTCTCATGATTAATGCAGGATGATTTCCAGGAAAAGGCTTTCCCACATACCTCACATTTATAGGGTCGCTGTTTGATATGAATTTGCTCATGTTGAATGAGATTTGTCTTCTGTCTGTAGGCTTTTCCACATTCAGTACATTTATAGGGTTTTTCCTCTGTATGAGTTTTCTGGTGCTCATGGAGATTGTATCTCTTTCTAAATGATTTTCCACATTTATTACATTCAAAGGATTTTTCATTGTTACCCCTCCTCAGATGACTCTGAAGGTGTGACTTTGGATGGAATACCTTTCCAGAAGCATTACCTTCAAATTGTGCGTCCATGAATTTGGCTGGATGACTGCCAATTATATATCTATTGTATCTATTGGAATTATTTTTTACACAGTCTTCCCTCTTTAAACTATGTTTCAAATGTCTTCCAAATGGGTCAAAATCTAGCAGTCTGACTCTTGAAGGGGAATTATCTATGCTCGATGGAAATGTTTCCTCAAGTTCAGTGCCTTTATGCATAGTCAGTGTTTTCCTGGGGATTGATGAAATTTCTCTGTGAATACCATTCTCCACATCCAGGGGCATCCAGACTTGACCTTCAACATTCTGGGTATTTTCTAAAATGGGAGTATAGAGAAAGCCTATGTGAAACTTTCTACTCACATACTTGAGATGAAACACTGGAAACAGTCTACTAAACTGCTAATTATTTTCAAAAAGTAGGAATGTAGTATGTCTGTAGTGGTACCACTGTAGCCCCCAATCCCATTAGAACTCGGAAGCCAAGCAGAGTTGGGCCTGATTAGAACTTGGATGGGAGACTTCCTGGGAATACCAGGTACTGTAGGCTTGTAGAAGGACCTGACAACTCACTCCCAAAAAACAATCAGCTATTGAAAGCCCTATGGATAGCAGAGTAGCACCGACAATAGTGTTTTGGCTGTTGTACATAGGGTTGCTATGAGTCAGACACCGACTTGACAGCACCTAACAACAACACCTGTTAATATATAAATATGTATATTGATACTGAGAACTGATTGAATCCAGGGTCCACCATATGATAAGCACACCCCCTGCCACGGAGCTACATCCCTAGCCTGAGCTAATGCTTTTGGATGCTGCTGCTCTATCTCCAAAGCACTGAACAAATCAGACCCAGCACACAGAAAATACTGGAGATCCCAAGGAGAGAGCGATGAGAGACAGAGTTTACCTGCAAAGTGAAAATCAGGTAAAATATAAAGAACACCACTGGGCAGAGAAAAACACCTGGAGACTTCTTCTGGTTCTCTGAGAAAATCATGCCTAATCCCACTCCCTGCCAAGTGACTCCATCATTTAAAAATCTATCTAGCATGCAAAAACCCCTGGGTTCAATCCCCAGCACTATCAAAATAAAAAAAATGACTTTGGTGTGACTTTGGCTCACAATCTCCTGGTAACACACCTGGCCTGCAGCTCCTCATCACTTCTTCTTCCACTGGGCACAGCTCCTGTCCCTGTTCCAATCTCAAGATCACATTGGGTTTGGTGGTTTCCTCTTGTCCTGTTCAAGAAAATAAGAGGGTGTGGTGTTTGTGGGAGGGAGTATTGTAGACATAGGTGTGTGCTCACGGGAGTGTCTGTGGGTTTTTGTATGTGAGTAAGCATGTGTGAGAGACTGTGTGGGAGTGTTGGTGTGTGTGAGTGAGTGACAATTTATGTGTGTATGTGTGTGTGCATGCACCATTGGTTGGGAGGGGTGAGTGGAAGGGGAAGGTACAGTTCCAAGGAATGCGCCTGAGCAGTCAAACTAAACACAAAGAAATGGTTTTTTTTTTTCTTTTTGGAGGATAAAGTGTTTCTAAAACCCAGAGCCAGGGATAGGTAAAGGGAAAGGTGTCGCACCCATGAATCTCAGAGGCCATCATGCTTAGGGTACTTGCACTACCCTGACAGTGAGGGCCTCTTAAATTCAGCTCTGACACACATCTCTTGCTTCACCATAATCCCAGCTAGGCCAAAACACCCAAAGTGAATGGCACCTCCAGGCCAACCTGTTCCGCCTCACAGGGTGCATTTCAGACCTCAGGCTGAACCTCCCTCCCACAAAGCCATTCTTACCTATGGAGACCAGGTTGCTGTAATTCTCCAACATCACCTCTCTGTACAAATTTCTCTGTTCATGGTTCAGCCACTGCCACTCCTCTGGGGTGAAGTTCACAGTGACGTCCTCGAAAGTCACTCTTCCCTGCAAGAGCAGATTCCCCATCTGTATAAAGATGCCTTGGAAGCCAGGCACTGTGGCGCACACCTGTAATCTCAACAACTCGGCGGCTGAGACAGGAGGATCTAGAATTTGTGGCCAGAGACAGCCTGTGCAACTTAGTGAGACCCTGCCTCAAAATTTTGAAAAAGGGGGTCTGCAAGTGTAGCTCAGTGGCAGAATGCTTGCCTAGCATCCGCGTGGCCCGGGGTTCAACTCCCCAGTACCAAAAATAACCTTTTTTTAAAAAAATAAATAAAGATGCCATTGGATCCTGGGGTCTAGGACTATAGAAATTTGTTTCCACTAAGCCAAGTTTTACTTGTGTGCAGAGTTCACTGAATTCTCTGCTGGGAAAAAAACAACCTGTACCTGAAATAGCTTGCCATTTGTTGGGGATTTTTAAAATCATATCCCACAACTAGGGTCCCTCATTGACAGCCTGAGGGGCTGACCCCTAGTTGACCCCAGGGTTGATCTCACTCACTCAAACCTACCCCTCCCATCGAGTGAGCAAAGATGGCACCTGGCCAGTCTGACCTGCCCTAATCACCTTAATTTTGATTGGCTCCCCTCAGCATTTTCGGGTAATAACTGTCCCCACCTGGCAGGTATGTCAGCTTACCTGCTGTACCTGTCAGGTGTGTGCTCTGATTGGCTGAATGTCAACATGTGACCCCTGCAGGACCCTATAAAAGTAGGGCCCCTGGACCCCCTTCACCCTCACCTCTCTGACCGTCCTTCAACTGTCACCTGAACCCCATCACCTGGACCAGCACTCCCTACTCCAGCAAGATCTTCAAGCAAGCCGGTGGGATCAAGATCAGGGGCCCCAAAGAGCCAAAGGATCCAAGCAAGCCACGAAGAGCCTCCCAACTCCTCCCAGCCTTGGGAAGGAGGGAGGTAGAGAAGGCGAGCAGCGAAAGGCAAGACCAACTGACCTCCACGGAACACCGGCGGCTGTGGCTGTGCCTTTAAGGCTGAGCTGTACCTGCAGGCTTAGAGCCAGCACTTAGAGAGCACACAGAGCTCTGCTCTAAAGGGTTGCTTGCTCCTTGCACCCCATCAGGGGAGCACCCAATAAACCTCACTTTCCCTGTTTTACCATCTGAAGGTCTCCTGAAGTCCTTCATTTGCATCACCACTTAATTGGTTATGTTGTAGGCTGGCTCTAATCTTAGCGGGGCTAGAGCTAAAACCGCAACAGCCATTAAACTATGCGGCCCTTGCAACCCCTTATGGAATCCCAGCAACTCCACCATTCACTCTCCTATGCTACCACCTTTTCCTTAGAATGGGCACTAGCCTGACTCTTCCAACTACCTCTAATCTGACCCTTTTAACTCATTTTGCACAATCCGTGTGCAAGCTGGATGATGCCATCTGCTAATTGAATGGCTTTTCTTGCCTTTGAGAAAAAGGGACATGTCCTCTACATGGATCACAGGGCCAGGTATCATCTGTCATATTTGCCCTCAACGACCTCCTGACAGCATGATTCCCTTAGGTTTGTTTTGTTTTGTTTTCCCAGTTACATTAGATCACCAGCATATCATTCCTGACAAATGTCAGAAATCACACTCACAAAGTCAGTTCCTTTGCTGGCAATCAAAAATCTTGCCTGTTGGAGCTGACGCTTACCCTCTTGGACAGAGGAATTCTGTAGTGGCCTTAATATTTCAGCCTGCTTTTTCCTGCGAGATCAAGTTCCAACATCAGGCTTAATTTGAAGAACTGAAAAGAAACTACTACCCGTAAAAACTTGTCCCTGGTCCTTGAACTATCTGTACTGTACCTCAATTCTGGTTTATACCAATTTATGGCTTGGAGGGGGAGGCTTTTTGAGACAGGGTCTTGCTGCGTAGCCAGGCTGGCCTGGAACCTGCTATGTAGACCAGCCTAGCCTCAAACTCAAGTCAGTCCTCCTTCCTCAGCCTCCCAAGGGCTGGGATTACAGGCATGTGCCATGACATCAGGCTTTCAATTTATGATTTTTGAGTTTATTGTGTAGTTTCATGATACCCATTTTAAATGCACACAGAATAAAATAGGGAGAAAAAATATTCAAGACACCAGTAACTATAAATCGGAATGATATATACATTTGAGATTTAGCAGTGAACCAGGTTTTGGGGGAGTGGTCAAAAGATGTTTAGCTTTACTTGAAATGTTTTGAGTTTGATAGGAAAGGAGAGGTCAGAGTGTTTGGTGTCTTTAAAGGAAAGGGAAAGGAAGAGAGAAAAAAAGAAAGGGAGGGAAGGGAGGAGGGAGGAAGAAAGGAAGGAAAGAAGGTAGGCAAAATGTTAGCCAAGATTAATTCTAAACAATGGGAACATGGGTGCTGTGTTTATTATGATGATTTAGAGTCTAAATAAAACTTACCTGGGAATCATTCATTTCTTCTTCTTTTTAAGCCAAGACAATCTAGGAAGGAAGATCTGAGGGAAAACAGGAAAACAGGAAAGAGCCACAGATAATCAAAATCAGCTTTAGAACTTGCATGTAATCCAGTGCAGGACCGCCACACACTAGAGCAGGACATTTGTCCCCCCCTCCACCACCACCCCTCTCTTATTTGTAATTCTCAAGAATAAAGGGAGAATATGTTGGAATTGCCTGCAGTGGTAGCCCTGTGGCATCCAATCCCGTCAGATCTCGGAAGCTAAGCAGGGTCAGGCCTGGTTAGTACCTGGATGGGAGACCGCCTGGGAACACCAGAAGCTGTAGGCTTGGGAGAAGGACCTGGCAACCCCCTCCCAAAAATCAATCTGCCTTTGAAAACCCTATGAACAGCAGAGAAGCACTGACAATAGTGTTTCCCCTGTTGAACAGAGGGTCGCTATGAGTCGGATACCGACTCGACGGCACCTAACAACAACAACAATGTTGGAATTGCAACATCCTGAGGTCATAAGAGATGGCTCGAGTAGCCTGGGCTCTGTTCCAGTCCTGCCTAGAACCAGGATGTCATTCAGTGCTTTAGCCCAATGCATCATGTTCCCCCAGGATGTAACACCCAAGATGGGATGGTTTCCCAGACCCCTCAGCCTGGGCACATGCAGATCAGACCCCATCCACCCTGAGAAGCTCTTCTGAGTCATGGGGACCAGCTCATCATGAATCCTAGGCTCAGCCACTGAAACCCTGTGAGGGTCGCTGAATCAGTCCCGACTTGACAGCACCTAGCAACAACAGTATCTTTCACTAATAAATCAGACATGGGCAAACTGTAAATGAGAAGGCCAAGATGCAGTGGGGAGAAGCACACGGCAAGCCTGTGCACAGGAAGCCTGTTCCACATGAGGTTTACGTAAGATCCCTACTAGGACTCCTTGGAAAAGCCCTCACATGTGCCATGTGATGACTTATTTGTCAAAGACACTGATTTCATGGAGTGATACGTTATGGAGTTTCCAGGACTCTTGATAATTTATGCAGCTCTTGGATCCTGCAACTCTACTCCTAATAACTTGTCTTCAGGAAAATAAACAGTGCTATCTGGGCGTGGAGGCTCATGCCTGTAATCCCAGCGTGTTGGGAGGTGGAGGCAGGAGGATCACAGGTTCAAGGACAGACACACCTTGCATAATTTGTTGTTGTTGTTAGGTGCTGTCGAGTCAGTACCGACTCATAGCGACCCTCATAGGGTTTTCAATGGCTGACTGTTTCGGGATTGCCTTGGGAGTGGATTGCCAGGCCCTTCTCCCATTTTTGCGGTGCTGGGAATTGAACTCGGGACCTCAGAGACTGCAGCACAGTGCTCTACCAACTGAGCTAAATCCCAGCCCATTTGCATAATTTAGGGAGACTGAAATCTTTAAAACTGTGAGCTCAAATAAATTTTTTCCTCCTTTTAAGTTATTTCTATCAGGTATTTCATCACAGCAATTACAAAACTGATTAATGCAATGTCCCCTTATAGAAGAAATCCCAGCTCGGAACAGTGAGACACGCCTATAATCCCAGCCACTCCCTGGGTGATTTAGGGACATGCTGTCTCAAGATAAAAAACAAAAACTGAGCGCCGACGTGGTGGCGCACGCCTGTAATCCCTGCAGCTCAGAAGGCGGAGGCAGGAGGATCACAAGTTCTAGACCAGAGGCACTTTGCGTTAATTTAGTAAGACACATGTCTCAAAAAGTAAAAAAATGGGCTGAGAGTGCAGCTCAGGGGTCAAGCACTTGCAAAGCATGCAAATGTGAGGCCCTGCGTCCAACCCTCTGTACCAAACAAACAAAAAGCCATAAAAAAAGGGCTGGAGTCACTATGCACAATGGCACACATCTGTAACTCCAGTGCCTTAGGAGGTAGAGGCAAGAGGATCACAAGTAATGCAACCTGCATTACTTAGTGAGACCCTGTCCCAAGATTAAAAATTTAAAAAGGGGCTGGGGTGCAGCTCAGTGGTAGAGTATTAGGCCCAGGGTTCAGCCCCCAGTACTGCAAAAGAAAAAAAAGAGGGGGTCTGGGGGTATAACTCAGTAATAGAGCACTTGACTGGCATGCAAGTCCCTGAGTTCAACCCTCCAGTACAGAAAAGAAGAAAAGGGTAAAAGGGCAAAACAAAGTATACTTAATTACAAGTTTATTTTCATATCAAATGAGTGAAATTTACTGACATAAGTAGATAAATGTTTACTTAAGGAAATTATGGTGACACTTCATAATTTACACAGGATTAAGAATCATAACGTCAATCATGTATAAGTCACTTCAGGACACTGCCCTGTGTGGACGACAATTTCCAAAAGGCACAGTTTTCCTTCAGAGCAAATTCAGCTTGAGTGATTCCCAACCACTCATAAAGCTGTGAATGTGAGTGAAGCAGAAAAGCCACACCGTCTCAGAACCCCTAATGCAAAGGCTAAAGGAAACGTCCCAAGTTGGTACCTGAAATTTCTGCCTGTTCTGAGACGGTGTGGACCCCATATGACCTCTAGCTGTTCCAACAAGTCTTCCAAACCAGAGACAATCTACTCCTACATGCAAAAGCAGCCTATAGGAAAGAGACCTAATTTACTTTTGCGCCACAGTAACAAAAGCAGCATGGTATCAGGACAAAGGAATAGAATAGAGGACCCAGAAACAAATCTATGCAGGTATACCCACGTGATTCTCCACAAAGGTGCTAACAACTTAGTTAAAGGAAAGATAGCTTTTGCAAACGGTGTTAGGAAAACTGGAAATTCACATGGGGAGCAGTGACAACTAGACCCCTATCTCTCACCCTGTACAAAACAGATAAAAGAACTTAATGCAATCTGGAAACTTAGAAACTGCTAGAGGAAAAGAAAATGTAGTAAAACACTTCAAAATATAGGCATAGCCAATGACTTCCTGCGTAGAACTCCAACAGCTCAGGAAATAATAGCAAGAATCAACAAATGGGATTGAATCAAATTAAAAAGATTATGCATAGCAAAGATACAATTAACAGAGTAAAGAGACAGTCAGGAGAAAATCTTTGCCAGCCAGTCTTCCAACTGAAGATTAATATCCACAGTATATAAAGAACTAAAAAATTCAACACCAAAGAATGAGTAAACCAATCCATAAACAAGCCAAAGAATTGAACAGATACTGTTCAAAAGAACAAATGCTTTAGCCATCAGGGAATGCAAATCAAAACTACATTGAGATTCTATCTCACACTAGACAGAATGACTATCATTAACAATACAAAGAAAAAGGATCCAGCCATGGTAGCACAAGTCAGGCAATACCCTCACTAGTGAGGCTAAGGCAGGAGGATTTTGAGTTCAAGGGCGGAG